>CM040983.1:3660657-3672595 GCA_022985145.1 Pangasius djambal | reverse complement strand
CCCATCGATCCATCCATCCATCCATCCAACCGTCCACCCACCCATCCATCCTCCCATCCATCCATCCATCCATCAGAGGCAGCAGCAGTTGCTTTCTTAATTATATATCAACTCACAGCCAATTTGCAGCCACGGTAGTTGGTCTGACATGTTGACACATCATTTGCATGTACAGTATAAGGTGCTACTTGCACGATGCATATTTGTTAAGGAATCACTGTATTTCCTCGAAACGTCAATCATCCAGGATCATTTTAATTCCCCTGACGCACCACACCTAAATGAGTTTATTAGTATTATTTAATAATTACCTACAGTAATCCTGCCTATATATGTTAAACAATCCAGTGCACTTGTAACACATACAGTACGTATAAGAAATGAAATGAATAGTTTAAGAAGTACGTTTCATGCTCCATGAATTGATCAACATTCTGCAAACATCAACCTACTGTGGATGTTTATTTTTTTTCCAAATCCCGAATTCTTGTGCGCACTTCTTCAACAAGAACATAGTGATTATACAGTACTGTCGCAAAAAGAGTGTGGTTTTAACACCACTCAGGAATGACCTTCACTGCCAGCAAACTAGTATTAAACAGGTTCTAATAAGAGTGTAACATTCCAGAAATAACGTTCCTGCAATGTTCCATAAACACGGGGTTATTGTAGCTCAAGCAACATTCCAAAGTAGACCAAAAATAACATCATGGAAGTATTGGTAATGCTCAAAAAATATTCTGGTAATCTACAATAGTTAGTTGGCCTGAGGCTTCAGTATCAGTATCGGTGCTGATGAGTACCAAAAACATGTACTCGTACTCTGTCTGAAAAAAAATGGTATTATTGCATCCATAGTGTTGATTATTGGGATTTTATACCACAAATGCTGTTGACTGCTGATTGATTCTGATTGGTCAGAAGGTGTTGATTAATATTTCTATAACTGCAGCTTTGGCAGTTGTGCAGCTGCAAATCACAGGTTTATATTAATGTGGTTATTCTAATGCGTTATCATTTCTATAGTAACAACTCATTTACAGGAACTTGAATGGCGGACGCTCCACATAAATGGAAAAAAACGTGTTAAATCATTGATATTGCGAAGTTTTCAGTGAGGAGATGTTTATTTAACATTTATGGAAGGAGTCTCCAGGCTCAGTGCTTTGTAACAGTCATAGGGTTTCTGACTAACATGACAAGCTGAATATACAGAAAAAAAAGCGAGGGGACGACTCTTTATAGCGGTTATAATGTAAGTGAGAACAGGAACTAACACATTTTGTGGGTTTATAGTTGATTGTGACTATAAATAGGTTAAAATAATTTAAAAAAAATTGTAAATAAAAAAATTGCAATCATTGGCAAATTACTGTAGTATAATATAAATAACACACTTGCTGTTATTGGAAGAGAATCAATTTTCAGTGTGTAAGAGTAACTCCGCTTCATCACACCACCCTTTCGTTGATTATTTTCCACAGAGTGTTTTAATCCTTACATTTCAGTGTATTCAAAATAGAGAAATCCATGATGTCCAACACTGAATAAATGATTCGACACTTACTGTATATACTGTTTGAATAAACACTGATCTAATGTTGACATTGTATTGTTATGTATAATATTAAATCAGTATCATGCAATGATTAATTCATTGTTAAAATCTAAAATGAATTAATATGAGCAGACAGCTATGAATCTTAATTTTCAGGGGCATCAGTGCAACATTATTATCATTTGTGATCATTATCTCCAATAGCGAAATTCTTTATAGAAATTCAATCACAATCGTATAAGATATTTTTGACTCAGACAATTAGCAAACTAGGACAATTCTATAACCGTTGTATATGATTTACTTTAAAATATCCTATATTCCCAGCTCTTCATTCCTTGTGTCTTGCACCTCCTTCATGATGTTTTGCGATGTAGCACCCTGATAATGGTTACAGTATTCTCTAATATTAGTCTCTAATATTAATAATACAGACAAGACACGCCGTCTAAAAAGTGTGTTGTTATTGAAGTTTAATGATGCTGAGCCTGACACAATTACAGAGAGAGAAGACAAGTTGCCCGAGCTGAATTCTGTTTTTTCTTCTTATCCTACCTTGCAGAATTGAGCTCTCTCACATCCCTCGTTTTTTATTGTACTCGCATGGGTCATTTCATCACACTGCTTCAGTTCTGATCATTTCCAAGCTGCCGTGGAACTTCCATCTACTGATCACATAAACATCGTACGTACTCTTCACCTCCCTGTCCCTCCATTAGCCAATCTCTTTTATCCGCAGCAGTTCATCTTTCTTTCGTTCCAGCTGTGTCTTGCTTCTCTAATCGACAAGGTAGAAACACTAATGCACTAATGGTGGTGTGTAAAGTACATCCCCTTTAAACTTTTCAACGTTTTGAAGTGTTACAACTTGGAACTGAAATGGACTTAATTGAATTTGTATGTCATGAATAGACACATAATATTAAACTTAGGGGGAAAAAAATCAATGTAGTTCATTAATAGTTGATTAGTTGACACTGCATTTAGGTGCCAGAGAACCACTATAAACTGGGCTACAAAGCCTATTTTCATGCCAGCCTTTTGTCAAGAAAATGAAGTCTATATCAAGAAAGTGAACTGACGTTATGCCAACTAAAGTCAATGAAAGCATTTTGCAGCTGATGTTGAATACTCGTTTGGATTTATGTAGGTGTCCTGAACACCTTAAGTAACGTGTTACCACAAATGAAGTATCATCAGCTTTACTTGTGTCAGGTTTACAGCTTTCTTTCTTTTTTTTTTTTCCAATTCTGCACTTTGAATGCATTTTTCCTACCTTTCCTATCAGGCAGCCAGTGGTTTCCATTTATCCATTTAGTTCATAAGCATGAAAACAACCATGCAGAGACTTGGAAATCTTTTTCAGACTGGTAATTCATCACAGTGAAAATCAGGTCACGTTTTTCTTCACTGCCTCAATCAAAATATCAGTTCCACACACAATGAAAATATTAGTCTGTTCCACACACACGTTATTTAACTGTGGTGACGGTTTGAATAATGCTGTAGACTGGCAATGTAACAGCAGCTCTGACACTAGTGTAACCTGCAAATCACAGGTTTATATTAATGCGCTTGTTCTAATACGTTATTGTTTCTATAGTAACAGCTCATTCACATGGACTTGTATGATGGATGCTCCACGTAATCTAAGGTTAATAACAAAAAGATTGAGAAATGTGTTGTAATTTAATAAAAATCTGATATGGTAAAGCTTTCTGTGAGGAGTCTTCAGGACAGAGGACTTTCCCGTTTCTTGGTAGCATGACAAACTGCTTTTGTTGTTGTTGTTGTGGTTGTTGTTTGGTTGGTTTTGTTTTTGTCTTTTTAATTTTAAGACATTGATAAAAGAGATGCTGGAGTCGGAACGACTGTTTATAGCTTTGTAAAGTTCCACAACATTAAATGAAACTGTAAATGGATAAATTGCATGACATTTTCTTTAAATAATAATTTAAGAAGCATAAGCATTGGCACATTTCTGTTGTATAAAAGGAATAAAACACTTCATGATGTGGTGTTGTAGGAAAATAGTTAACTCTGAGGTGGTAACAATAACTACGCTTTGTGTTGGGCCACATCACACCACTCCATTGTTGATTATTTTCCTACAATCACATCACTCCAAGTGTTTAATTCTTTAAATAAACTATGCATTGGATCTCTTTTTCAGCCAGCTATCATGTAGTGTAATGAAAAGAAAGAAAGAAAGAAATGTTTCTCGCTAAGGCAATGGTTTGAACTATCAT
The DNA here is from genome assembly GCA_022985145.1 of Pangasius djambal. Classification (NCBI taxonomy): domain Eukaryota; kingdom Metazoa; phylum Chordata; class Actinopteri; order Siluriformes; family Pangasiidae; genus Pangasius; species Pangasius djambal. Next base: position 3,668,788 of record CM040983.1, on the reverse strand, counting down.
GGTCAGTCCTTTGTCTATTTTTGCTCTCCTTACATGCTAAATCAATGTGCATTTTTCAGATCTCATGGCATCTTCTTCCAGTCCTATTCTAATATCTTAATGTATTACAGTACCAGTGCAAAACCTGGTTTTGTTATAAATTACCACACAATTAGCAATGATTGGTAACTTATTTTCCCTTATTTTCCTTTATTCCCGTTTGCTAAGTGATCTCTCTTATTAATACTAAAATGTCATAGATCATATAAGACAATAATCTATGATTTAAGACTGCTGACATATTGTTTTTATTGTTTTGTTTTTCATATTATTTCTCTAAAAATACCATAGGTATGACCTTCACATTTTTATTGAATTTCAAAGCCAGGAAAAAAGCATGTATTTCATTTTCCTTTACAAACTGAAATATTCATAAACAAATCTTGTGTTATTTGAAATGGTCAAAATGGTCAACCAATCATCTGAGTCAATAAATAGTGTTTATACTTCACACTCTTTGTACGATGGTTGCTGACACTTGCACTGCCCGTAGCCATTTATGATTACAAGTGCACCGTCGTTGTGAGTCAGCTCATATTCATTATAGGGCAACTGTGTGGCCGGGTCTGCCATCGGCTGCCTTTCTTGTGTCCGGTTCTGTTGCCTATTCTGAATGGTCAAGCAGTGGTGGGTTCGTCGTATAGAGTGTGGGCAGCACTTCCATGAGATGTACACTATGAAAATGATGAGAAAGAAGAAAAACAAAAGAGCCATGGTACCTACAATTATTGTCTGGGTTAGTACCATATTGTCCATCAGTGCAGAGTCATCAGTAACATCTTCCATCTCGTCGGTAGTTGTAGAAATTGTAGTTTGTGGGTTTTTGACAGCAGTGGTGAAAATACTAAAGCTCCCCAAATCCTCTACATAGAAGTCCTGTGTTGGTGTCTGCATATTCCCAAACAAAGATCTAGTGAATTGTTGGGGTAACGTGGCCTCCCTCGTAGTGCTGGTCGGTGCAACAGGCGCTAAGATGTTTTGACAGAGTTGGAATCCATGAACAGCATCTAGTATTTCCTCGCCCTGCGTGTACTCAGGGCTGTGGCATAGGATGGATTGCTCCCATCGACCCTTAAACTTACTAAGCCAACTGGCCAAGTTGCAGATTCTGTTGGTACATTCCCAAAGGTTGCTGGACAACCCGATGGTGTTCAGAGACTTCCACATATCCGTGGTTTGGGTATCAAGGCTGGTCAACTTGTTGTTATCCAGCAGCAGAACCTTAAGGTTCGGTAAAGTTTCAAACACTTCAGGGCTTAGACTGCGTATCTCATTCCCAGTTAGATCCAGTTTTTCCAGAGTGGTCCACTCCCACTCCATGGTACATGTTAAATTGTTAATCTTGTTCCACTGCAGATAGAGGAACTGGAGGGCGACAAGACGTGGGAAGTGGGCCAGATTGATCTTGGTCAAGTGGTTGTGTTCCAAATGGAGTTCCTGTAGTTTTATTAGCCCAGCGAATCCATTCCGAGCCAGGCTCCGAAGCCGGTTGTTGCTTAAACCAAGGTATTCCAGACTCCAGCAGTCCCAGAAGGCTCGCACAGGCATAGTCCTCAGTAAATTGGACCTCAGATGGAGGATCTGGAGCTTCCGAAGCCCGTGAAAGAGCTCAGGCTCCAGTGCAGTCATCTGGTTAAAGGATAGATCCAGGATTTGGAGGTTGATAAGGTGAATGAAGGTTGTGTTGGGCAGCTTAGTGATGCGGTTGGAGCTCAGGTTCAGGTCCTTGAGCTTGTAGAGCCCCTGGAAGGCATCCTCATGCACACTGAGTATTTGGTTATGGTCCAGATGGAGCCAGGTTAGCTGGGTGAAGCCAAAAAATTGGTCAGGGCTCAGTTCGGTGAAGCTGTTGTGCCGGAGCGAGAGTCCCAGGGCTCCTCTGTCCACGCCATCTGGGGGCGCAAGGAGTCCCTGCGTGTCGCAGTAAAACTGCAGGTCCTCGCAACGGCATTTCTGAGGGCAGGCTGTGCATGACGCAGGAGGGAGGCACAGTAGCATGCTGATTACACAAAGTGCTGCTGGTGCTTGTCCCACCAATGGCCACCTTGGAATGAAAACCTGGGTTGTTTAAAGATAAGCATATCTGATCTCAGCAAGGCATACACGTGCATGTGTGTGTGTGTGTGCATATATATATCTGTGTGTGTGTGTGTATCAACATTAATATTTATGATATTTATATATATAGCTCTAGGTTTAAATATTAATGTTGATGCAGATTTTGAGGTTTGGATGTTGTTTGAAAGCTTAAATTTAGCTGGTTTCCCATTTTAATAATAATCAATTCAGTAGCAGTAATTATGCCAAATGCCCAAATGCATGCATTATTCATTCAGCTGTTTCAGATGCTAAATCTGTTGCTCATTTCCATAATCCATTTTACCTCTTCCTTTATATATATGCTGCATTTGGTGGCCATATATGAATGATTTTATCAGCACGCTTTGACTCATCATTATCATTTCTCTATTCTACGGTACTGTTGTTATTTAATGGCAGTCTAAATCACAAGTTTGGATTATTCAAAATAGGGAAATTGTGTAAGAAAGATGACATTTTAAGTGCATGGGCAGTCCACCCCCCCCCCCCCCCCTTCCCACTCTCTCCCTGCCGTCTTTTCAATTTCACTATTCATTTCCTTTTCAGGTCCAGACTGTGTAAATCAAAGAGCGAACTTACCCATTCTTTTGTGAACATCAGTGACTGCATTCAACTGTCCTTTTCTGCAGACTTCTGGAAAAGCCAGACGAAGGACAAATCCAAGGGGAAAAAAGCCAATGGAGTGAATGCAAAAAGTATTAAAGAATTACCAAGCCTCCTGATCTGAAACAAATTAAGAAATTCCATGGTATATTTTGGTTTTTGTCCAGAGCCGTGGGCTGAAAGCTAGCAAGCTGCAGACGGCAAAGTGTTGTCGATCATCCGTGCCATTTATCCCTCTCTCGCTAGCTCGTACTGGCTTGTGCTCTTTCTCTCTCTCACACTGTCTCTCCACTCCCTTTCTCACTTGCTTTCTGCCTTGCACTTGCAATATGCTTGCCCATTTGATTCACTCTTTCCTCTGCATTTTTTTTTCTTTGATGCGTCATCATCTGAATATTGATCATTTCAGCTCGTTGTGTGGAAAATCACAGCTAAAACGAACACGGTAAATCTCTCACTGCCTCTCTCCCCATCTAGTCAGCTGGTCTCTCATTAGAGATGCGTGTGTGTATTGCAGCTCTCCCATCCTGTGGAATTCATTTACATCACTTTTGGGGATTCATTTTAACACAGATTGGTTAGATTGTAGACTATAATATTAAAGCCCATTCTTACTATTAGTTATAGCTTCAAACATGAATTTATTACTCAATGGTAAAAGAAAAAAGAATGTTGTTCCATTCGAGAGATTGCTATATTGCAGAAAGTAGCATTGCTGCCTCACTGTTTCTGGGTACCGGGTTTGATTCTGAGCTTGCGTTACTCTCTGTGTGGAGTTTCTGTGCATGTTTTCCCAATGTCCATGTGGGTTTCCTCCAGAATTTCCAGTTTTCTCTCAATGAGTGTGTGCATGGTTCATTGCGATGGACTGGCATTCCATCCACAATTTATTCCCACCTCCCACCCTGAGGTACTGGGATATGCTCTGGATCAACTGCAGAATAAAGCACTTACTGAAGATAAATGAAAGAAGTTACAGAAATTAGCAAAGTGAAATTAGCACAATGACTGCACTATGAATTAAATCATGGACCTCATGCACCTGTAAAAGCTATATATATATATACATATATGTGTGTGTGTGTATATATATATATATATATATATATATATATATATATATATTTATTTATTTATTTATTTTTGCACTTAGATTTTACACACACAGATTATATCCTATCTATAATACCAGCTAGCATGAAGTTTTTCACCAACTCACACCACACAGCCAAACTACAGGACTTCAGTTCTTGATCCACTATCGTTTGCCTGATATACTGAATCATAGGTGTCATACCAAACTAGGGCAGTACTCCTCCCCACCAGCAGAGGTCAGTGTCTGCTGAATTCTAGTCAATTGCTCATTTCCTGTTTCCTGTCTACCTATTGGTCTATTCACTATATAAGCTCACTATTTAAGTCAATTAGTCGTTCTTTGTGAAGTCTTGCCAATCCTTTGAGTTGTGTAAGTTTTGTGCTGTGGTTTTTCCTAATTTTTTTTTTCCCCTGTGTATTGCTCCTTTTGCAATGTCATGTTCGACCTTTCTGTTTTGACAGTTGATATGAATACGGTTTTTGACCATTCTCTGTTTTACAACTGCAAATTTGCTTTGCACACGGTTCCTAACTCTTGTGCTGAATTTGGTTCATTAAACAGGGCAGTGATCAGATCTGATGGGTTCTCCTCACAGTGCTATTCTAATAGCAAACTTTACTCCTCCGTCCACCCCTAAGGAAAGATACTTCCATTATTCTGTGTTAATTCTAGGCTTATGGCACATACTTATCATCACATGTTGATATCAGAGCATTTTATATGAGTAAATGACCATGGCATTGGACCACCGCCCAATAGCAGATTGGTGTCAGTGCATCCCAAGTGTGTATTGTTGCTATGACAATGCAGACGACCAGACGGACTTTGATCACTGGACTTAATATAGCAGTCTGGCTATTCAACTAATTCCAGACATTAAAGTTGCAGACTGCATTTTCTTGAACTCTTTTATTCCTCGCCATCACTGAGCTGAATCATACTAAATCAAACCACTGGCACTAATGTATGTGTGTGAGAAAGAATAAATCAGCATGTCACGCTCCTTTGATCATTAGAGGCTCTTTCCTGCATCTATTGTTCATATTTTTACTGCATCATAGACTAAAATCGATAGCACAGTTTAGAACCATCATACAAATGTGACACAATAATGAATAATCTAGGCCATTTTTTTTTTCCCTACAGTTTCTTTTTCTAGACTAGTTTAAGAATTTTTTTTTTTTTAATAGATGCTCTTTACTAGTGAATATGCTCTATGAGTCATAGTCAGAGTTGGCAAATTAAGTTACGTCAATTTTATTCCTCATATCACATATTACGGAGGTAATTAATAGAAAGAAAATGTGGACTGAAGGAACAAATAGCTGTTACATGTAACACAATGTAACATAAAAGCATGAGACAATTTAAAAAGAAAAGACTAATATGATAATATAAGAATGATGCAATAAGATAATAAGAAGACTGCAAATATTAAAATAAACCTAATAAGAGTCTAGTATGTTGCCAGTATATATCTGCATGACTAGTCCTAGTTGAAATCATGATATTAATCCGTGCAAATTTGGTTTCATTTAACAATATGGCTCTCGCACTCATTTTTCAGCTTTTTACAAAATAGCACTTGATCCAGCACATACTATTATTTTATGCATTAATGAGTGCACGGGCTACAACGATTCTATCATTCCTTTACTTTGCTACTCTGAGTTGGAGAATCAATAAAATAATGCCAATGTTTTGGTTAATCTGATGCGCTCTTGTGTAAAGAAAACATGACCACATTTTGAAGTGTAGTATTAGCCCTCCTCTACAACACTTACATAATTTATACTTTTATCCATAAAAGTTTAGTGATTCACACTTCAATATCCTCAGTGCCACAAAAACCTTTTTTAGACTTTAAACGGATGATACTATTAATTAATTATTGAAGTGTTATACTTTATGTATGCATTTAATGTTGGCCCTGGATGGCATCCCATGTTTTTTTTTTTTAGTGTATTTACAGCAAAATATGAATTTTCGCATGATATATTTTGGTTATTGGTCTGTAGTTATGTCTGAACTCTGAATACCAATATTTACCTGAATTTCAGTATTAAATCCTCACATACTTATCTCATCTCACACAGTTAAGCTCTACGTGATCATGCTTAATTGTGTGAAAACATCTAAATAAGTGTGAAGAGTTTAATTCTTAGCTGGCTCAGAGAAGAGTCGGTACAGAAGGTAAAAGCCCATGATCTAACCTGCTGTCTTGGTTTGCAATCGTTTATTGGACCCATTCCTCATGTTTTGTTGCTTATGTTGCTAAGAAATGACCTGTACAGGTTTTACTTGCTCAGCTTGTGGCATTAGACTAGATTGTAGACTGAAGTGGATTAAGACTGATGGTGTTTCAGACCTCCGGGCCATGTCCTACCCGATGGGTTATGTGATCTGGTTTAAAGGGTGATGGTGGAGAGAATTTTGCTGCCACAGTCATGTTTCACTGACTTTCACAAATTTCCCCAGCAGCGAAAAGCTCACCCTCCAGGGGTCTTGCTCTGCGGTGATTTAGCTCCCTGCAGCATGTGAGCAATTTAACTGAGGTCGCATGAATCAAAACCAAGGGCACATTACTCAAATTAGGATACCTGCTCCAGGCAGGCTGTCAGGAAGGGGCTTCGAAATCCCAATGATCTCACATGATCTGGTTTCTTATCAGTGGAAACCATTCCAACACCATCACTGCTCTGGTGTCCGGTTATGACACCATATCAAATATTACGATTTGTAATGAGTAACTGGTGACTGAAATGTAGAACATCTTAATGTTTTCTTTTCAGTTGCAGTGAGCCATGAGTATGCTCCAAACCATGAGAAATGTAGAAAATGGTGCACTGTGGAACCATTTGAACACACTTGAAACACTTCCTGTGAAAACACACATGCATGAGTGTCAAAAGACGAATCCTTAATATCGCAGATTTGTTTTCTTGAATTCTTATTCCACTCTAAAAGCCTTTGAGGATTACACATTTCTGCCAGTTTTGTACCAAGTTTACTTCCAAGGCAGTCATAAAGGATCAACAGAGCGTCAAGCAGAAGGATAAGACTCGCACTTTATTTCACAGTTGATTAAGAGCTGTTCAACAAACCCCCCAAAGTCACACAAGGGGGAAAAAAAATGCACTTGCATGCAATTCAAATGGAAATAGGCAACAAGGAATATAGCGAAGATGATAATATAGGAAAGATTGGGTTCTCCGGTTTCCTCCCGGTTTTGAAACTCGAATTCGAAATTTGTAGAAAAGTGTGTGTGCCTGTGATGGTCTCGATTCCCGTTCATGGCCTTGCTCCCAGAGTTCCAGATTGACCGCTACTCAGGGTAAATCTTTCTGTCTCATTGATTCCCATGCCCACCTTATCTCCTGAGAGTTTTGTATGGATTTGAACAAGCGTGGGTAGTGTGTTTTGGATTTCAGTTCAACCCGATAACCTCTTCCCAAACCCTAGTCTTTACCGTTGTTATCTTTCAGATTGAGTAGTGCAAATCATTACAGAAATGGAGTTGTGGAGTAACGAACGTTTGGGAGGAAGACCACTCCTAGTTAACTAGAACTAGATAGAAAGAAAGACTTCTTCCTAGTTAACTTCCTCTACGTTCTTATCTGTTTGTCTACTGGTGATGACGTTTCCACACTCACCACCTTCACATCTCCTCCCTACTATTCAGCAACTTCTAGCCAAGTGAAATGCCTGGATATCTAGCACAAAACAAACCCACCAACCCAAGTTCTCCAAGTTCTTACCACTTTTTACAGTTCCACGTCTACGCTAGATGACATTTGGTTAAAGGCGGCGTTTGCACTCTTAACTGAGCAGCTGTGACGCCATGTTGGTCAATGTTGAATATCCGGGATCTTTACTAAGTTTCAGTTGAGTATTCCTGTAATCATATTTTACAATTTACTATATACTTGTTCTCTTCTTACTGTAACTGTAACTCCACCCCTCTGTGAGTCTTCACTCTTCTTTCACTGTTTCTTCCTTGCATCATGGGATTTCTGTAGCTCTCCATGACCCTGACTGTCATATGAATAGATTGAAATCTGTCTTTGTGACCTGTCACCTTGCCGACTGTATGCGTTTTTGCGGAAGGTGATAATGAATATAAAAGTTGCTTCTGAAGATGAATATAGCTGGTGCTTCCTATGCTATTCCTCTCTTCCTCTGTCAGGCTGAACAGATGGAAAGAAGTGATGCTCTGAACATGGCTAATGACAGAATGGATTAAAAAACACTGATCTGCACAGACAGATTTGTTTAAATTATCTACCTTCTTTT
>CM040983.1:3618395-3647979 GCA_022985145.1 Pangasius djambal | reverse complement strand
TTTTTTTTTTTTTTTATTAAAACGAGTGGCGGTCCTATTCCACTTTTTCAGCATGTGTGTAGCGGGGATTCTTTGAGTTGAGTGGATTTAATATTGAAATAATCCGAGCGCCTGCAGGGAAGAAATGAATTAGAACAACGAGGGGCCAAGTGCACTTCAGAGTGTGTGGGAGAGAAATTCATCAGTCACTATGTTCGCTTGGCTCGGAATGCAAAATGCTCATATTGATTTTGAGAGCCAGGTTAAAGTTGTGTTTTTTTTTTTTTTTAATTTTATTGTTATTGGGATGGTAGTGAAGATGATTTAGGCTGATGTACACGTTGGTGCGACGTCTGACTCTGTTATTCTCTCAGCCTCCATATTATCACTGCCATCCTCACTAAATCCTTAGCTTCTTTATTCCGGGGAAGTGAAGGGGTGGAGCCATAAAAGCAGATGAGTTATGTTGAGATGGAGTGTTTTGAGTTCATAAATGTTGCATGGAAATGAGGCACTGTGGTGAATTACAGCGCAATTAAAAAAGCGAAGTCAAATAATTTTGTCTTGTTTTATGGTTAGCAACAAGTGAGCATGTGTACCATACAGGCTATATGGAAGAGTGTGTGTGTGTGTGTGTGTGTTCAGTCACCTGATTAATCATTATGTTCACGCTACTGTAAATCAATCTGTACTCAGATTTCCATTCTCTCGTGCTTCCCCCGGGATCGTTGTAGGTCTCCGGGGTTTTCTGCTCCAACACTCAGGCTGGAAGAACAGATTACATCCAAGATGGAATTTCTGATTCACTTCCTCTCAGTTTAAGATGTTGTGCTGTTTGACTTCTCAATAGTGTGTCAGTAACAGCTCATCGGCTTCCCTTATAATGCACAAAGTGCACATTTAACAGATTCAGTACAGAGGTGTTTCATCCATCATCTGTCAGGAACAGTCACAAAGGAACGTTCATTTTAGCTTCCTTCAAAAATGGCTATAGAGTTTTAAAAAAAGCTAGAAAGGCTTAATGAAAAAAAGCAGTGTTGCTTAGCGTTAACATTGCATACGTTATAGCCATGAGACCATGTAACTCTCAGTTATGCATCTCATGGAAGAAAAAAAAAAAAATCGAGAAAATGAGCGCTCTTCTCTGTTTTGATGATGACATGGGACATGACCGCCGCAGTCTGAACGAACAGCATTGATTAGCCGTTTGTCAATTTCTATATGATGCGTAGTTTTATCAGCTTGATAAAATCGTGAATATATTATTGGCAGAAAAATTGAAATCGTGGTTGAAATCGTGTTTTTTTTTTTTTTTCATCTTTTTTGACAGTTTTTTTTTTTTTACCGAATTCAGCTTCTGACAGGTTTTCTCAGTCCACCTCATATATGATTCATAATTTTGAAGAAGAACTTGTAATGTATATTGCTTCTTTTTTTTTGAGAGAGAGAGAGAGAGACACATTTATATCCCAAACAGCATTCGACATTTAAACCGCACAGTGACTACTGCACATTATTTGGATGGAAAGGACAAATACTGACCCAGCATGTGCATTTATTCTCAAATGGTTCATAAGTACGGCTCAAATGATGAGGCCATGTGTCATTTTTAGTTCCAGGATCATTTTTCAGCACTAATGAAACCCAGGTCCAGCTGAGTTGAGGTCGTCAGGCTTAACGATCGGTGCTGTGCTCATCTGAGAGGCACTTGTTCACTGTTGCGATTTGCACCTATTAACATCCACCAAAAGCACTTTTCCTCTGTGCTGAGGCTGTGTTTCCATGCGTGGCTCATGCTGTAGTGAGGTTTGATAAGGTCACACTTTACACATTAGAAGGTTTTCTGATTTCCTGACTTAAAAAAAAAAAAAAACTGAAATGTGGGCAGAATCTGCTCAGCCAAATTTTATGGTTGCAGTATGACACATGTTTCATTTAGAACGTATTAAGTAAGATGTGGAAACACGTTTTTGGCTAATATCTTGTAGTTTATCCTTTTTTTCTTTCGACATGGCGTCAGTTTCTACGAAAGGTTAGAAAGCTTAGGGTTTGGCACAAGGTTTTGCAGATCTGTCAACCATTTTTTGACTTTTGTAGACATGAGTCAAAAGTACTTTAACTCTGGCTTCAGAGAAATGGTGTCGTTTTGTAGCTATTTTGCATTTTCCACTCCAGACGCAAATCGGCTGCGGCGTGCACACGCCCGGTAATTTACAGCCAGTTATCAGCATACGCACGCGAATACAAAGATAAATTGTCATTTACGAATCTTTCGTAAATCCGGTGTAAATTTTTAGTTCAGTTCGGCTTATGCAAGCATTTACACACACAGATTACTCAAAGATTGAAGAATGAGGCGCAGTGTGTGTCTGCTTTGCTGTCCTGTGCCGGTCAGAGCAGATGCACTCAAACAGTAAGAACAGCAGATTTGTAAAAACACACCCCACTCACCCCATCGTAGGACTGCACAGTAATCGTCTTTGAGGTTAGAAGTTCTGCGTTATGGTTAATTCCCTTATTTGTTCCTCTAAAGCAAAATTTTACAGGAAATTTATAATTAGTTAGGACTGTTTTTAAGGCCAGGGTAATCTATTTTTTCTGTTTCCGTAGTAAAGTACAAATTACTGAATAATTAAAAAAAAAATAGATAATGGGAAAGAATTGGAGTGGAACGTGTTTCTATTCTTCAGCAGTGTCGTACGAAAGAGCGTGCATTTGTATGGTTCAGAAAAAGACAACGCAAAGAGGAGTATGAATACGTTTATTGAATATACTGCACAATACACGGAGGATAAAAAGAGGCTTAGCGGTGCCCTTGTCAAAAAGAAAATTTTAAAAATGACCAACAAATCATTGGTCAGAAAATGAGCGAGAATGAACCAAACGCACTCGTGAGCGCTCCTGTGCCACCGTTCGCTGGTTTACCTGCTGCAGCGAGCTGTTTTAGGAAAAGCTAGAAACGGGAGAAATTCACTTCTATAGTCTTCTCGTACACAAAGGTAAAATCCTGACAATGATTCAAATGTTTGAGGTAAAATTCAAACAAACACACGTCCGAATGTATTCTTTGAGAATTTTCCCAAAATATCTTCTCGGATGTTTTTATTTTTCTTGAAAGATTAGTCACTAATTGGTTATCTGCCACACATGATGCAGCTCATCAAGGGCCTGATAGCAAGCTCTTAAATGAACTAAGAATGACAGAGCAGGGAAAGATCTACAGCATTCTTGCTAATTTCCTGACCAGTGATTTGTTGTTAAGATCATTAGAAGCTTAACATTTTGCCATTTTTGCCATTTTTGGATTTTTATTTATTTATTTTTTTTAGTAGGAGCGTACAGTCTTTTCAAATTAATCGAGCAGCCAAATGTAGCATGAGTGAAGTGTTTGAAATGGTGCTGAGCTCCAGTCCTCCAGGGGGCGAGAGAGAGAGAGAGAGAGAGAGAGAGAGAGAGAGAGAGAGCGATAACGTGTTCACACTCCTGATCAATGATCATCAGTCATGACTTAAATAGAGAATTGAGTTACACTTACATTAAGTACTGTTTACAGAAGAAGTCCGGCAGTAGCGGATCAGCACTGTGGTTATGAAGTAGAAGGCGAGCTGACTGCCGTGAATCAATATCTCTCATTTTCAGCTCATTTTCGACTGTCTCCAGAAATCCTGGGCTCAGACGCTGTTATTTGCCAGCCATCTTGTAGAAAGTTAGGTGACTGGCTGTTTTCATGGGCTTTCAGTCGCTAAGAGTACGTGTCCACACTACCCATCAGCCCCTGCACATCACATGACACACCTGATCTCACACACACCTGTTCCTGATTGTACCTAATAAGCACTGTATTCAAGTCCTGGTTTTTGTGTGTTCCTTTGTCCAGCATGTGTTCTGTCTTACCTGTTGTCTGTGTGTTGCTCGCCTTGTGTTCACAGTTTGTTTCATATCTATAACTCATGTATAGACTCCTAGTTCTTGTATCATTTGTGTTTTTTTTTAATATTCACCTGTAAATAAGTCACTTGCACTTGCATCCGTCCCCCAAACCCCTAACAGAGTGAAGTTAAAATATGCCCGATTTATTGTTTGTCTATTTACAGTGGCATCCAATGACACACTCACGGAATAAACACTCCTCTATGCTATTAACGAAAAAAAAGATACGAATTATCTTGCTATAACTGCGATTCAGTGCTGGCTTTCAACTCAACAGCATCAGAGACTTTCTGCCATGCGGTATTTCTTTTATATTTGTCGTCGTATTTGTTACATTTTGCGGTCAGAGAGAACGTGAAAACCAGACACTACGGCTTTAATAATGAATTAACAATTAATATGTCGTCCAGACACAACTAATATGTAGGCAGTACAATGGAGACGGACGCATTAGCGTACGGACGAAGGAAAGCAGCTCACTTTTTCTCATCGCACCCTGACTGAAGTCCTCACCGCTCACTACCCCACAATCCCTTGCACAGTTCTTCGCTACTCCCTGTTGGGAGTGAATGGGAAGTAATGGAAACAGCGGTGATGTTTTGATTTTTATTTTTTTAGCCTAGAATTACTAAAAAAAAAAATACACGAAATGTGCTTCACTAGCATCCATGCTAATGGCACGAGGACATCAAGAACATTCGAGTCATTTACTTCAAATGATTTTTCTTCATTAGTCATTCACTTTCAGTGTATCATTTGGGTAACAGGGCCAAAGTTTTTCAAAGTGACCTCCTCAAAATAAAGAAAAACAGAAGGAGAGAATTAAAATCTTCACTCTTCGTCTTCCTGTCATCTTCAGGGGATTTGGATGATTCTTCGACTTCTCGTTGAACATTTCTCTTGTGAAATATTCCAAATATGTAATAGAGGTGACGGTATCTCTACTCAAACTGCTTTTTGTGTGTGTGTGTGTGTGTGTGTGTGTGTGTGTGTGTGTGTGTGTTTTGTGTGAAACCAGATCCCCTATCTGACTGGTTAACACACATTAGATTATGTAAGCCAAAATACAGCACTTTTAATATTTCAGATTTTATTATCACACTAATAATATGCTGCCTCTTTAGGGAGTCTTCTGAGACGTTGCTTTACTTCATTTATTAAAGGTTTTAGTGGAGTGCCAGCATTTTGACAGTGCTGTGGGCGTGAGAAATTATACGCCGGGGACTAGCTCGATGCTCTTCTCTGTTCTGTAGCTACACCTGGGAGGAGCGGCTTAGCAGTAAGCAGCGCAAGCATCAGCAGTCTTTCGTATCAGGGAGGATGAGAGAACCACATAAACGTTATTATTACTCGGGGATACTATATGTTGTTGTATATTTCGGTGTAATATTAAAAAGTAGTAGGCATACATGCTGTATGTAAACTCAGATAAAGTCGGATCTATCTGACAGCCATCAGGGATCATCATCCAGCTAGCATGGGGCCAATCGATATCAATTCCCCTCGGATCCTTATCGTGGCATGTGCATTGTTTTGTTTCCCATATCTCAGAGGAGCGCTTCAACTTTATACTCTGGTCACTGTATGTAACAATATATTCATTCATTCATGTTCATTAGACACTTTAGCATGGTCAGTGTTCAGGACATCTTACACACGCACACACACATTCACACCTAGGGGCGATTTTAGCATAGACAATCTACCTACTGGCATATTTTTGGTAGGTGGGAGGAAACTGGACAACACAGAGGAAACCAGGAAGCTTCGAGCTGTGATGTGGCATCACGAGATGCTGTAACAGGGTACCAGCGTAGATCTATGACATCCTGGAATGCTGAGTAAAAGCTACGTTTTTCCGAATAATGGCAGATTTTATTTTATCCATTCAGCCTCTTGCTCTGTTTTTGGTGTGAACGTGTACGCAACATGCATGCTGTTATACAGTATAAATTCAACACGATTCCTTCCATCCATCACAGTATTTACTGACATGTTTAATTTGTCCTGCAAGGTTTCATTTTAAGATTGAAAACTCATGTCCGGAATCATAAGAGATACGGCAGAGGCGATCGAGGATTAGCAGGGGAGAGCCGTTTAAAGGTGACGACCTTCTTGAACAAGGGGATTTAATGAGGATTTATAGTTCTATTGGACAGATGTATGGCTCTAAATTGAGTTCGTGCCCTTTCGACAGCGTGAACACGCTGTGTGTCGTCATGTCCTGGAGCTGCCTTATGATAAGCTAACACGTGTCTCGGATAGCAGGAAGGGATTAAACCATTTCTGCTGGATATTTACCGTGAAACGGGTGATCAACATGTTTCAATAACATTAGGGTTGACTAACGAACATGAATCAAAGGAACTGAAATTCGGAATGTGTATTTCTATAGAGAGCAACCTGCTTCAGGACACTCAGGGACAAATAGTTCAGTATCTGTGCACTTGTGTCTATGCTTCGTGCATTAAATAAGGAAAAAGATCTGAATTACTGAATTACTGTTACCGCGCTTTACCGTGTTTTATTCCTCTTACTCCACAGCATTCTGTTAACAATTACTATTTTTTTCATTTGTTACTGAATTACATGTCATACATTTTTAATTGTGTGAACCATCTATGAAACAAGTTATTTCCTGTTATCACTAACCACAGCATTGGTGCGTGTGTGATCATGAAATACAGAGTCAGAAGGCACTGCTGCTCTTTCTTCAGCCCACTGATCTTTACCAGGAGACCTTCTCTTCTCCACAGATGGGTTAATCCATCTTACAACTGACCTGCAGGTGTGTATCGATTAAAGCTGTGTGCCTTGCTTTGGATTTATCGCCAATTTCCTTTGTACAGTCTATAACAGGAACGGCAGTAATTATTTATCCTAATCAGTGACATTTTATTTACAGAACACAAGCCTGCTTTTTATTCAACAACTGAAAACGGATCAGAGCACAAAAGGTTAGTGCGTGCAAGTGGTGATTAAGACTCCAGGCTCTAATGATCAGCAGAGCCAAGCCGGCCCGAGTGAAAACTAGTTATTAAAGGTGCATAAAACAATAATAATAATAATAATAATAATAATAATAATAATAATAATAATAATAATAATAATGAAACACACATTAACACCATACTGCAGCACATTAACACATTATAAGCAAGTTAAGCCCATTAATTACACATTAATAACATATTAACAAACATTAATAACACATTAGACACATTATCCATGCATTGAGATCATATTATTATTAATATGAATTATTATTATTATTATGCATTAAGGGCATTAATAGTACATTAGACACATTAATAACATATTACTAATCTGTTAAACAGGTTACTAGTACATTAGACACAGTAATTAATTCTCAGTGCATTCTGATGAGAGCCTCTGTCATATCTCACTAAATAGCACATTAAGTACATTTATAATGCATTAAAATTCATTGTTAACATATTAAATTTATTAGTAACACATTAAAACATAAAAAGGAGCTCTAGAGTTTGGAGCTTGATGATGCCACAGCCATCCGTGACCGGGAATCAAGGGAGCAAAAGTGTCCATGCTGTCTGGGTGGGAGGGGTATACTCTCTCTTTCACCTGTCAATCACAGCGGCGCTAGCCAATCCTGAGCATCTGTGAGATCATGTATGCGGAAGAGGGCAGATAGCTCTGTTCTCTGAGTGCGTCACGCCGCCCTGTGACCCTGTTCATGTGCACAGAGTTCGACCATAATCACACGAACACACCCTCTAGTGAACTTGATTTCATGAAAAAAGAAACAAGAAACAAATGTGGCTGGATTTCATGAATGCCATCATGAGTGTCGCTAACTCCTAACGCCAATGCTTTTTAATGCTTTTTAACACGAATGGAGACAATTCTGACTGTTGTAAAGCTGAAACCTTCCTAATTATCCAGAACGCACACTAATGAGATATTTCTTAACCCCATTCATACACACTGTAGCATACCAAAAAGCTTCTAGACTATTCTCGGTGCATGCAGACGAGAGCCGCTATAACACCTCAGTGAACAGATTCGCACTAGTTGATTATTTTATATACTGTATATAAATAAATAAAGCTTAACTCAAATTTATAGGAGTGTGTTTCAGCCATAACCGAGCTGAGCCTGGACAGGGCTTTAGTAATTTATGAAGCTCGATAAACAACCCTACAGGACACACACACACCCATACACACACACACATACACACTTGCTACATCTCCCAATGACAGCTGTATTAGATTATCATGTTGGAGATGATTCATATGGCGATGGCGAAATTAATTTCGGGACTCTAATGCAATGTGGCTAATCTGTGTGTGTGTGTGTGTGTGTGTGTGTAGAGTATTTAGCATAAATATTAGCCTTTCGAATCCTGATTGAAGCTAAATGACCTGCTTATTTTATTGCAGTTGTCATCTGGGTACAGAACAAAATAAAGCCTGACCCAGTTTAATAATTAATAGAAAAGCTAAACACGACACGATCAATGAGCAAACGAGATACTTTGATGATTTATTGATCACACACAGCTAGCAAACCCTAAACATACTTTTAAACAGGATTACACCACAGCGCTGTTAAATTCTGGATTCGGATTGGTCAGAAGGCGTTGATTAATTCTCTATAACAGCAGCTCTGGCAGTAGTGCAGCTGTAAATCCCAGGTTTATATTAATGTGCTCGTTTTAATACATTATCGCTTCTATAGTAACAGCTCATCCACAGGGACTTTTTTGTGAGAGGATGTGTTTGTGTTTATGTTCATTTGTGTTCTTATTGTGTGGTGAATCTGTTTCTTTTATGATTATCTTACCCATTGGTGCATTAGCTACATCAGGATTCCTCAAAAAATATCCTGTTCCAGTACTGATAGATTTATATAAGCTAACTGACCTTCTTAGGATATTGCTAGCGTTCCCTATGTTTGCGAATTAGGAGTTAACGTTTAAAATAACCTTTCTCAGGGAGATTTTTGTGACATGACTTTGATTGGAAGTAAATTGGCAGTTGTTAAATCACTGATCACCATCTGTAAGTCAGTGACGCCACTGAGAGCTGAAAACGAAGAGCCGAGTGATTAGCGACCATCTGCACGCTCGTGCTCCGATTCTCTTCACACACTGAAAAACTGTGAGATTCGCAACTTGCTGGTGAACACTTTAACGAAGTGAAACTTTTCTCTTTGAGGACACGACACTGTGACTTATTACATTTGTGAATATTTCATTTGCGGAGATGTAATAGCCCTCGCCAAGGAGCGGTATTAATAGGCCTGGTGTACATGTTCTTATCCAAGCACAAATAAATGAATCATGCCTCCCCAGTGTAGATGTTAGAGCTCCACGGCAAACATCTGTGGCGTAAATTAGAGCGCCTCCTCCGACTCCCCAAGTCCCAAACACAAACAGTAACGCGCTCTAGGATGACTTTGAAAGGTGAAGATGGTTATTGGCTAGCTGAGAGAATACTTACAAAATATATATATGAGTAAACGAAAGCATGCCTGGTTGTTGTTTAGTGGTGTTTAGTTCAATCACAAGATATCAGGAGGTGGAACATCATGTACAGTGAGTCAGAATCTCTCTCATTCCTGAATGAGATGTGCCATTGAGCTGGTGTTTCGAGCAAAATGAGCAGGCGGTAAAATAGGAAGCCCACACACTCAATGACAGATTCAACAATTCATTTACTATACTTTTTGAGTTGTAATAAACTAGGGGTAGAAACAAATACGAATACATTATTCAGAATAAGCGATCATGTGTTCTAAACAAATACAAATACATATCTTTTGTATGGAAAACACCGGGCCTCATTTATCGCGCTGGACACAAACAAATTAATTTTTTTCATGAAATTCAAATTCATGAACATCCATTTATTTAGGAGAAAATTATTGTATCCAACATTTTGCTCCCAAAACTTGTACATTTAAGTTCACTTATCTTGATGCTCATGTAGACTGTACTTAAATTGTTAAGTTCACATAATCTGGTGTTCATATAGCATACTTTTAATAACGAAGTTCCTCTAACTTGGTGTTCATATAGCATATTTTACTGACCATTAGTCTACCGGGGAACCAGTGTACTGAAACAATTAAGTTCACTTAATTTCGTGTTCATTTCGAGCGTTCTTAAATACATCCCAAAAGTCTTCAAAAATATTGGAAATCAACACTTTTTTTTTTTTTTGCAAAATGTAACTTTATTTACAGAACATCCTTTCCATGATTGCCATTTCTTTGTAAACACACACACGGAGTCGACAAGAGGACCGCCTTTTGCAATGATCAGCCAATTACCAATTGGTGCATTAGTTCTCTTGTTGTTAGGCGGAACTCCTCCTAGGCGGAACATTTTTGATTTATGGATACAAAACTCAACATTTTAAGTAATGCTTAGTCATGATTACTTGATCGTTTAAGTAAAGACAACATTAGGGTTTACCACGTACGTAAATGTATGTATAAAGAGACTAATTAACATGAACTTCATTCGATCGGCTTCTAATTGTTTATTTGGAGATGAGTTACCGCGGATTTAAAATTACACACAAATTTAGTGAACATTTTGCAATTAATGCCAATGCAGTTAATACAATACGCACATGCTGGACATTTGTATTTTAAGATTTGATGAACTGGGTACATACACTAGTAGTCCATGTAGCAGTGCCCTCAATCCCATGTCACAACTTGTGCTTTTACCAGACCCACACAGCACGGCCTTCAGCTTTCATCGGCATTTGCATCAGTCACTCAGGAAAGGCTGTATTGCAGCCTGCGTGTGAAATCTGAGCCTCTATTTCCCCATGAAAGGCCAAAGTGGAATATATGAATACATTCATATGTGTAAAAACCCGCATGTTTTGGCCCAGAAGCTCGGTAATAAGCATTTCTCTGGAGGCAGCTGACCTCCGGATTGAAGCCGGAGACAGGTTCTCCACTTTGGATCAATGAGTGTCCTATCTCCCTGGTTGGATAACAAGGCATTTCATTCGGAGCTGCGATTTCCAGATGTCATTGTGTGCATGGGCAGTGGTGCATTTGCACTTCATTTTGAGTCCCACAACCCAAAGATATGTTCCAAATCTCATTTCTGTCTGCACTTTTCGGAGGGAAGGACTGGGGCCAGAAACACCTGGGTGAGTCATGTGGCTAAAGTAGACTAGTATACATGTGCACTGATGGCCATTATTCTGGGTGATACACTTGCCTTCAAATCAGGTAGTAGAAATTCCTTCCATAAGTATTCACCTCCCTTGAACTTTCCGCATTTTTTGGTGTTATAACCTGGAGATGAAATGGACATAATTGGGATTATATGTCAAGAGTCTACACAAATTAGCCTGGAACATTGAAGGGGGAAAATCGAGATAGTTTGCAAGACTCTTTAGAAACTAACTAAATAAATAAATAAATGTTGCATAAGTATTCAGCCCCATTGTTGTTAAAGCCCTAAATTCTGGTGCATCCAGTGACCATCAGAAGTCGCATAATTATTTGAATGGAGTCGACCTGTGTGCAGTTGGTGTCACATGATTTCAATATAAATGTTGGAAGGACTGGGGGTTCCTTAGAGAACATACCAAAACAAACAGCATCTGGAAAGTCCTGGAAAAGTATCGATCAGGATTTGGTTATGAAAGACAAGAATGCCCCATAGAGAAAATCCATTATTCGGAATGGAAAGAATAAGGCACAACCACAACTCTGCCTAGAGGAGGCTGTCCACCAAATAGCAATGACTGAATAGCAATAAAGAGGCCAAGGCTAACTCAACGTGATGCTACCACCACCATGCTTCACATTGGGGATGGTGTTCTCAGAGTGATGGCTTTTATACGTAAAGTCATTCACCTAATTACTGTATGTCATATCTGAAGGCTGAACTAGAGCTAATTTTGAGATGAATACTTCTGCAATCACTTTTATGGGGCGTGTTTTTGTCTCTTTTTTTCAGATTATAGTGATTTTTCATCCAACTTCAATATTATGGGCTTTCTGTGTGGATTTCTGTGTGGATATACAATCCCAATTAAGCCCATTCTCCAAATGTGGAAAAGTTCAGTATTTATGCAAGAAACTGTAAGGATTATAGATAAAGCCATGAATCTTTTGTTTCTAAGAATTTGCTCTTTGGTTCGGCAGCGGTTAAGCTTTTCGGCTCAGGAACAATATCGAAGCTCATAAAGAGAGGAAAACCCAGAGCTTATAGGATTAGCAACAGGCTAATAAGAAAAGCAACAACATCCTCTAAGAACACAGCGCTTATGGGATTTACTCTGCTAAAATTGGCCCAGAATGGCTCATTTAATGCATTAAAGGTACAGATGGGTGTGCTGCATGATGCAGTTAAGCATTTAACATCCTAACATGCTTTGTGGATCTGTGCCTAAAATGCTGAGCAGGCTGAGTTGACCTTGATATTGCATGAGGAAAGGTCTAAGAGGAAAAGATATATATGACCTTGAAAGAGGGTTATTTTTGTGCGTGGGTGAATGGCTGTGTTTCAATGGGAACAACGACTAAAGTGACATCTGCACCACCAATCTGTTCAGGAATTCCAACTCCAAGAACTGCCCACCGTTAGCCACACCTACTTGCCACTCCCACTCTCTAGCATATAGATTGTTTACTCCTATATCTCGCTGATTTCAGTCAACTCTCTGTATAGACATAGCTCTCCATTGGTATCTTTCTCTGCCCTCTTGCTTGCCTTGCTTGCCTGCTTACATTTCTAAGCCTTTTTCTCATTTGCTATATCCATTATTTACTTCTGTGTGTTGACCCTCTGCTCTGTTTCTCTGGCTTTGTGATTCGTCCTGTTTTGCCCTCATCTGTTTGGTTTGCTGTTTGGTTTTTTATTGTTTCCTGTGGGGAAAGACATTGGTGATGTCTGTATTGGTGTAATATGTAAACAAAATCATCAGGTGAGTAGTAAGGTTGGTCATTTTCCTCTGATCTCTCTCATCAACATGGTGTTTCAGCCTAAAAGGTTTCACCAAATAAAACATTGTAGTCCATAATACCATCATGGCCAAGCTTATGACAGTGTCTGATTCAGCTGGACTCGTTCTAACAATCAGAGGAGAGACAGATTAGGACTTGCTCAGAAAAGAAAACCGGACAGTATCTAAATGGAAACATGCTGAAAAGAAAAAGTCGTGGAAGATGCCTTTCTCATGCCTTCTCCCTCCATTGATTGTTCAGCTGAGGTCCACTCTTGCTTGCCAGGCCTCCAGGGTAATTTGTATTGATTTGTTTCTTTTCCAGTCTGTGGCTCGGGAATAAATTTTCCACTGCCCCTGCTCTCCTCAGCAGAAGAAACCTTCCCTGCTCTTATATCACTGTCTTACTCGCACATGTATAAATTTAAAGTCTTAGTATTGCATAAGGACATAAAACACTGAAAGGAGTGTCGTGTCACAAGTTATTTGGCTAATGGATACAGAGTGGCTAATGGAACAGTAGACGTTTATTTAAAATTGCATATGATTCATGTTATACATTGTTTAATCTGTAAATGTGATAAGGAACCAGGTTGTGATGCATGATTTAGAGTTATAGAATACCAGAATACTGGTATGATGCTGAAAAGGCTCACAGATCTGATTCAGCATCTCTGTCTTTATTCTTGCCTTTTATATTTAAGCCAGAGTTTTTTAATATATATATAATTTGTAACTGTTTTGTATAGTGTGCATTTCTGCCCAGCCTGGAATCACACTAATCTAGCACTGACACGACAAGAAGTTGTTGCATATACACACACTTATCAGCTTAGGACGTTGCTGGGATGTGGGTGTGACCAGTGAAGGACGGCTGGTCTTCTTCTCAGTAGCCCTATGTTACGCTTTCCCAGTTTCAGGTATGAAACGAGGAAGTTGGAGGCAGACTTGGAACAAGTCAATTATTCCTTATCTTCCACTTTTGCTTTTCAGCGATGTTTTATTATTTAAGCACACAAAGCTCAGTGCTGGCTAACTCTCTCACTCTGTCAAGGTGCTTGCCTCTCTCCTTTTTATCCTCGCCACGGCTCACTGCAACACAGAACACTCGTTAGTACAATTCCAGATGTGCAATCCTTAACATTCACCTTCTCCGGCTCCGCCCTCCATTCACAAACCGGCCCTCGACCACGCTTCCACTCCCACACCCTACATTCACACTGGCAAGCTACAAAGCGATTGTTCTTTTTTTTTTTTAAAGTATTTTACGCATGACACGAAGCCAGGTCCCAGGTCCCAGGAGGACTAGTGGTTAGGCCTTGGTGCTCTCACCACCCCAGCCCAGGTTCGATTCCCGGCCAGGGAACCAACTCCAGCTACTGGGGTTACACACAACAGTGCACTCCCAGTACCGGTCCCAAGCCCGGATAAAAACTGGGCAGGGTTGCGTCCGGAAGGCTGTCTCTGGTGTAAAACCTGTGCCAAATCAAACATGTGGACCAGTTATCTGCTGTGGCAACCCCTAAAGGGAGCAGCTGAAAGAAGAACAACAACAACAACATGCATGACACGGAGCCATGATTTCATCAACATGGCAAGCGTCAAAGTGTTAACACAACCAGCAACATTTGTACTGAGATTTTGTTAATTATGTAAATTAAGTATGACACGGAATTGCTTAAAGAAGCAAAACTGAGCAATTAGACAGCAGTAGCTAGTGGGTCCCAGGTGTGTGTATATACTTATTAGAGTCAACAACTCTACAATATTTTTCCAGTGTTCTCTACAGAACCTTTAAGAGACTTATCATTTAGCAATTTACTGGATGCTTTTATCTAATGCGATTTACAACTGCAGCAGAATCCAGTGCAGGTCCCAAGCAGCAACAACAACACCAACAACACCAACACCCACAACATCAACAACAACAACAACATTATTTCCCTGAGAGTCCAGGAATGGGATTTGAAATCAAAACCTTTCCAACAATTAGCATAGGACATTAAATGTTGATATACCTCCTCAAATGTATTTGATGCATTGCTTCACAGTAGATAATTCCACAAGCCAAGTGGTATAAAAAGTTAGACAGAAATTCGAATGGATTTTTCCGAGTGAATTGGTATATTAGGATGGGTGGGACTTGGTCAGAATTTGGTTACTTAGTTTCTTTTGCATGGAATGACCATTTAAATATATTTCCGGGCCTTTTGGTTCTGGAACATCACGCTACAGCCAATCAGAAGGTCTTATTTTAAGGGGGAGGTGAAACATGACATGATTGTTGTTATATTTTTTGTGCTGTCTATGATCCTTACTGGCATATCAGAAAAATCAGAACCAGTTTAGAGCCAGAAAAATACACAAGCGTTATTAGAGAAGCTTGATGGACGCATCAACCATTTAACACCTGCACTGTCTGAGAAATCATGTCGGATAAGTATGAGGCACTAAATCCATAAAATAAGGTGATGTTCTAAAGTTACAATTCATCCATCATAATAGAGCTAGCTTGAAGGATTCATAAGAACATCACTCCATTCATATGAAAGGTTACAGTAGGTAGGTTAAGATTGGAGGTTGTGTTGGACGCTTATTAGAGTTGGTACAGATTTTATTAAAGAAGTTTGTACATCACTTATAGGGTTCGCCAACTGCGGACCGCAGTCTGGATGCTGACCTGGCAAAGTATTTCCGTGTACTTGAACCAACTAGTTGAAAAATGAATGCAGCTGATAAACACGTAAAAATAGCTGTAGATCAGTGACTATTGTTTTCTAAACATGAGATCAAATTGCGATAGTCAAAATAGGTAACGTGAAGCAGTTAAAAATAAAACACAGAAAAATTGGAATTAATTGTTTATTTATAAAGCATAAACCTATCAGTAATGGTTAAGCATTTAAAGGTAACTGTTGTTGCTATTCAGCCACGTTTCGTAGGCTACCTCGGGTTATACGGATTGCTAAGATAAGCAATTGTGATTCGGTAAGTGGACAGTGGACGTATAGCAGCACTAGGAGCACTCGGAATAAGAAGTAAGGAATTGACTAAACTAAATGCAGTAGCGATTGTATTGTACGCACTTTGTGATTCACACTGTTTTGCAGTTGTAACCTACAACCCACTCCAACTCACAAACCCTGTGATCAGTAAATCTCAGTCTGAGCCCTGGGCATCACATGTACTGCACTTTTTTGTGTGTATTTTCAATGCTCGAACACCCATGACTCAGTCCCTTTATGAGCCGTGTTTGCAAGTACATAAAATCCTCAGCGGTGGCCTGGACAATGTAACACTGTTTCATGAAAATGTAAAAATATCTGAACCTAGAAGTAAAAGATGGCTAAACTCAACACACTTAGCTAATAGCAGTGTAAAACGGTGTTGCTTTTCTCCTTACTTCTCCCTCTTCGCCTTTTTCTAGTATCCATATTGTTTAGGTAATGGGTTGCAGGACAATTAGTCCAATATCAAGTGGCCCGGACCAAAAAAAACCATCGGATTAGTGACCAGTAACACAATAATAAACAGTCGTTCTCTTGCTGTTATTGGAAAATAATCAACTTCAGGGTGGTACCAGTAACTCTGCTTCATCCTGCTACCCCCATCATTGATTATTTCCCTCTAACAATACACTATGTCACTTAGGCTATGCTCAGAAATCCACATTAAATCAATGTGGAAAGTAATTATATAAAGTGGAGCCATTTTCCTTCCTGGTCCCTCCTTTGCACTTTCAGCCACACTCTGCGTCTCCTGAGTAATTTGTATTCATCTCTTTCCTTTCCAAGCTTCTTTTCAGAAATAAGTCCACCACTGATTCACTCTTCCAGGTTAAATATATAGCCTCATGTACTCGTGTCTTATGTGCACATGTACAGATATAAATACCGTGATATTGCATAAGGACATGAGGCACTGAAGAGAATGTTGCATCATTCTCGTCGTTATGGCAAGAAATTCAGCTAATGGAAACTCACGGACTGCGCCGAGACAATGACAGAAAAAAGCTACTTAAATGGCACATTTATTGACATTGCGCTATCTTTAAGCCATGAATCGGATGTGGAGGTGTTTAGCATCTGGCATTTGGAATTTTGGAGATTTATTTCCCAGATACCTGCTCAAACTAACTGCATGCTCACTGCTGATGTTCTCCTCCACAAACATCCCTTGCTCAAATACTGTATTCTGTCAGTTTAAATCCCAGACAGCGAGTACATGCGACGTCTTAAAATCTAAGGCACTGTCTTTCGAGTAACGGTTCTCAGCAAATTCTCTCTCGCTGTGTTTAAAGCAGCAAAGCCAACCATGCTGCACGCACGACTTCTTTCTGATTCACTGCTTAATGGAGGCTTAGACTCCTAATGACTGCTGCTGTTGGAGCACTGATAAAAGACCCACAGACCAAAATAAATAGCACACCAAGACCAGGTTTAACCCTTTAACAAAGGTCCTGCCTTTCAAAAATACACTATTCATCATAAGTCAGTATTTTTACTTTAATGTGCATTTTTTTAACTTCAGAAATTAATGTTGGGTTTTTTTTTTCCCATCTGTGATTCTCCATTGGCATACCAAGAAAATCAGAAACAGTTTAGAGAGGCTTTACACAAGCTTTATTAGCGAAGCTTGATGGACGTATGAACCATTTAACACCCACACTGTCTAAGAATACGTCAGATAAGTATGAGGCACTAAATCCATAAAATAAGGTGATGAAGTATGTTTTATTGATGCAGTTCGACCATCACAGTAGCGGCAGCCTGCATGATTCGCAAGAGCATCACTTCATATTCAATTCATCTGAAAAGTTACAGTGCCTTGCGAAAGTATTCAGCCCCCTGGTGTTTTTGCTGTTTTGTTGCATTACCACCTTTGAAGTGGAATGGGGGAAAAAAAATACCTTGTTTTCAAAAAATGTAAAACTGAAAAGTTTGAGTGCATATGTATTCACCCCCTTTGCTATGAAACCCCTGAATAAGATCTGGTACAAACCCCCAAAAAAAAAAAAAAAAAAATCCATTTTTTGGAACAAAACAGGAAGAACACCAAGAGAGGTGAATAACTTTGAGATCGGAGGTTGTCTTGGACTGTCTTTAGATTTGGTACATATTTTGCTAAAGATGTTTGTACATCTCATAGAGCATGGCTTGTCAACTGGAGGACCGCAGTCCGGATGCCGAGCCAGCAAAGTATTTCAGTGAACTGAACCAAGTAGTTAAAGAATTACTGTAGCCGATAAACGTATAAAAATGGCAGTGACTCTTGGTCACTGATAGCGGCAGCTCAGTGACGAGGAAAAGCACTTTTGATACCTTTATTTCTACGACAAACTTTTGTGGATTCAGTTCTGCAATTTTACAAAGGCTCAAGAACTACCCGAAAGCATTTGGGGAATAAATACACTATGTCTGATTTCAAGCCACTTATTATGTGGATCTCTTGTAATTTTATGTCTTCTTGTTCACCTCAGTAATCTGTACAAATGGAAATATTCACACACACACACACACACACACACACACACTTGGTCAAAATGCAGAGTAAGCACTAATGATGATTTGTGAGCAGAGCCTGCGGCTTTACAGAAATCTATTCTGAATATTTCATTAAAATTAAAAAACGAGTGTAAACGTGGAGGAGAGCTTAGATGGCATCGTGTTCTTGCTAAGAGCTTGAGCGAGGAAAACGTTGTCTCATGAAGAAGGAATAGGAAATAAGGTGACACAGGGTTCAGGTACTTGGCATGAAAAACCAAATCCGTTGGTCTTAAAACGGAAGATGAAGGACGACGCAAGATATTCGTTTAGGTGTGATTATGTACTGTACCGCAGTTCGCCTTGTTAAGAAGGGTTTTGTGCAACGGCAGACATGTTCCGTGAAGAGACTGTGTCCGTATTATACACTCACGTGTCCTCCTTGTCATCCTGCTGAAACTAGGCCCTTGTCTGTTGCTCTTGTCTCACTAGGAATTCTTCATTCCATCCTACTATATATGCGCATATAGATATGATGACCATAAAAACACACTTGGCATTTTTCTTCCTAATAAGGTGACCAGAGAGACAGAAAGAGAGAGAGAGAGAGAGAGAGCAGTGCAGAAACTGCTTTAGAAACTTGCGGTGGTCTTGCAGGACAGTTGAGAGCAGATGGATGGAGCGTTCCTCCCACAGAACCGGTTAACACTGTGATCATCGTCTCCGTGACAGGTCCGTGTAGGCGGACACACTTGATGATTTACCAGAGCAACTTAGAAACTCACTTCTCACTTCTCTCTCGGAAAACAGGATTTCAGAAAAGGGAAAAAAAAAGTGTGACAGTGGGTGTAGAAAATGACAGCGTGATGTTTTTGGAGACATGACACTGTGAAAAGAGAACAGGAAGTAGTGTCTGAGGTAATCTTATTCAGATGTGAAGCCGAAACTGCTCCGGTCATGAGTAACATTAAACACATTGTATGTTCAGAATTAGTTATTATGATTATTATTATCATAGTTATTATTATTTTAGCTTAGCCGTTAGCCCTGCCCGGCATCCGCTGATGTCCATTCTACAAGAGCACCATAAAGAGTGTGCTAACCAGCTGTATCTCTGTGTGGTGTGGAGGCTGCAGTGCCTCAGACTGGGAGTGTGTGAGGAGAGTGGTGAGGACAGCAGAGAAGATCATTGGGACTTCTCTTCCCTCCATCCAGGACATTGGTCAGAAACGCTGTGTCACTCGCACCAGGAGCATTCTCAACGACTCCACACACCCCCATCGTGGACTGTTTTCCCTGCTGGCCTCTGGTAAGAGGTTCTGCAGTATCCGGTGCAGAACCACCAGGTTCTGCAACAGCTTTTCCCCCAGGCCATCAGACTATTGAATAGCTGAGGTCATCCACCTCTTTTGCACTTTTGCACATAAATGCCATATTGTATATAAACAATTGACATAACTCTACTATTTTTGCACTGTACAACTTTGCTGGTTTTGCACAATCTCAACAATGACAAATAATGTCTTAACATATCTTAACAATTTGCACTATGCCATAATGCCATACTATACCTTCATTCTGCAAAATTTTTACCATTTTGCACTGTCATAAGGTATCTAATACTGCCATCCATTTACTGTTTTTCCTCTAAGCCATAAATGCCATAATGTATCTAATACTGCCATAATTCTACTATGCAAACAACTACTTACCTGTGAGATCCATGCTATCACTTCCACATACTTGTATTTATACCCTGTTATCCTGCTATGCTGAGCCAAGGCAACGTAATCTCGTTCTGTATACATCTACTGTATATGTGAATGACAATAAAGTCTGTCTAAGTCTAAGTCTAGTTATAATGGTCATATAACATTACAGTCCATGCTGACATTAACTGTCAGTACATCACATTACAGCACCGTAATCTTCCTCGACAGGTTTATAGCGAGCTTACGTATATCGGGCTTACGAATTCACTCTAAATAAGGAATACTTGTGTCTATATTATGAGTTTAGTTTGACTAAAAGTTAAAAACATGCCTGATGAATAGAGTTAATTGCATCTTATATCTAGCGTAACTCTCGGTTACTTGGCAGATAATTTAAGTAAGGAATAAAACAGGATGAGGAGTTAATGTTACCATGCCAAAGTTGACCATTTTCCATGTCCTGAAGTGTGTTATTCCTCTTATACTACAGTAAGTTTGCAATGATTACAATTTATATATATATATATATATATATATAAGATATTAAAGACTGATGGCTGATGAACGTATCGTTTCTATAGCAACAACGTACAGAGGGAATTGTATGGCAGGCAATATTTTATAACAAACATTCAAGACATATAACAAAGGAAAAATTGTTGAAGTTTTTTCAAGTAATAGTGAAGTGAGGGAGTCTCCAGTGTCAGTGCTTTGTAACCGTCAGAGGTAAAGCTGTCATTTTTAAGTTTTCCAACATCTTCAGGACAGAGGATGCTGCACTTTGTGGTTTCACAAAGGTTTTGTTTTTTTGACATCCACAACAATGAATGTAACTATAAAATGTAAATTATTAAAAATCACGTGTAAAAAAAAAAATAATAATAATAGTGTTCTTTAATAAGTTAAAAATTGCAACCGTTGGAAAGAACGAATCGTGTAAAAAGAATCACATTTGAAATAAATGAATCGTGTGTAAACGAATCATTAATCTTATCGCTTGCACATAAATGAATCATGTATAAATGAATCATGTGTAATCATGTGTAAAAGAATCACATGTGCAGATGAATCATGTGTAAAAGAATCACATGTGCAGATAAATGAATCATGTGTAATAGATTCACATGTGCAAATAAATGAATCATGTGTAATAGATTCGCATGTGCAAATAAATGAATCATGTGTAATCACATGAAAAGGAATGGATCATTGAAAAGAATTACATGAAAATACAGTAGTGAAAAAAATAATGTGAAAATAAACAAATAGTAAATAAATTTTAATTAATTAAATAAATAAAATTGAAAAAAATGAATCATTAATCTTATCACATGCACATAAATGAATCATGTATAAATGAATCATATGAAAATTATTTAAAAAAATAATGATGTGTCCTCCTTTAATATGCTTAAAATTATAATCTTTGGCAAATTACTGGGGTGTAAGAGGAATAACACACTTTGGCACACGCTGTTATTGGAAAATAATCGACTTTGGGCTAGTAACAGTAACTGCGCTTCATTACACCACGACGCTGATGATTAGTTTCCTACAGGAGCACAACACTGAGTGTTTAAGAATAACGTTAATGCGACAGTGTTGGATGTCAGCCGTGCTCTTTCCTGCACTCTTTCATTTCTGACAAAGTTCACATTACAAAACAATTTAGTTTCGATTCCTCTCATGATGCAGAAGCAGCACTATCACCACACTGCTCGCTAAAATAGATGTCTAAGGTTAACAGGTATGACATGATTTATAGCGTCAAAATGGCAGCCTTTAATAGCCTGCACCTTGCTCTGTGTCCTCTATTAAAAGTACTTTTAATTACCCTTCACGGCTCGTCTAGGTCACACACGGAGAAGAGGAAAAAAAAAAAAAAAGTTCTATTCATGGAAATATCACTAACAAGCCACAGATCAGGACAGAGAGCAGGTGATGGTCTCATTATTTCCTCCTGCTGAATCAATAGCACATCAGTAGCGCATCAGGACGGCACACGCACAGCTCCTGTGTACAGCTACAGCACTGATCTCGATGATGTGAAACCTTTCACACACACACACACACACACCAGGTATTGAAATAAAACTCCTGGGATCACACAGAGGGAGGGAATTAGCGGAGCAGATTAAGATCAGGCAGATACGGGGCGATAACAGCATGGTGTTGGAGTAATCGCAAGAAAAAAACTGCTCAGCCCTGATGTGAGTAAGAGTGTTGGAGAATAAATTCATTTAGAGTGCTTTTCATATCCTGTGTCTTCGCAGAAAAAGAATTAGCCGGATGTGTGTGAGACTGTACCTGCGCACATTTTAGTCGGCTCTAATTCCCAAAATATAAACAAAATGGCAGCGTAATTTAAACCAACACGTCCCTGACCAGGCAGGTACTAAGGATCGCCCATGCTCTTATTGTTACACGCATGTGCTAATTCACTCCCTGATCCTGTCTCCGCCCCTTTTTTGTCATTTTTTTTGTGTCACCCGTTTTAGCTGGATCAGTTTGCCAGTTTATACCCTTTTGGTTTTGTGTCGATTGTATCCACGCCGTGGATGTTACTATTTCCAGATACGTCTGTATTTCCTGTTTTATACTTTTGTTTGCGTAATGAGTATCCTTCTGTAATGTTGCCGCTTGTGCTCTGGATTGCGACTCTGGATTTTCGGTCCTAATAAAGAAGTGCGTTTTCACACTTGGCTCCTGCGTCTAATCCCGTTGTTACGCTGACAGGCGTTCATGTTAATGAACCCACATCATGTCAGATTCTTGCGAGTCCTGCCTCTTTTTTAAGATGTATTTAAGCTTACCTGAGTTTTTCTACTGATTCACTGACCACGTGCCATGCTGATGATGAGAACACCACTAAGAGGCATGACACGACTCAAGACAAGAGCCTGAAAAAAAAAAAAAAAAAAAATCAGGACCTTTCAGCATTTCACAGCCTCACATCACCTCCCGGTCTCCGGAACCACCCACGCTGCTGTAACACGACGTCACGTCTGCTTAAATCCTTCTAAATGCTTTCTGTTGCATCAATGATGATTAATAACTGTGTAATAACTCCATAATCTCATCACTGATCCCGAGAATGGAGTTAAACTCTGTGACGAGCAATCCTTCCTCGGCCGCTTTGACAATTAGCTCAGTCCGGATTGGAGGAACAGTGATGGATTGCTTCAGTGTGCGGCTTTAATAAAACAGCTCGAGCGGAGACGCTCAGCACATGCAACAGCAAACGCTTATTACTCATCATTATGCTTTGGGATTTAATGGAGGGGAAAAAAAGGCAGGAAAAAGATTGTTTTTGTCTGTTATCGGTATTTATTTCAGTTAAATAATTTCATGTTTATGCATTTGTACCATTAGTCAGCTCTATTAATTCTGGTTTAGAGGCAGGGCAGATTATCCAGAGCGATTACAGGGCAATTAATCAAAGAAAGCACAGTTTGAATGGTGATTATAAATCATGGCTGTGTGCTTTGACTCATTTCAAATCGTTAAAGTTTTTCTGGACTATTTGAATCTGTAACTTGGCGTTATAATGCACATTAAATTGCTGTTTTTGCCCCGGACCATTAGTGGCTTTCTTCTTCAGAGGACAATGAGGACTTTTTTAAACACCATACACTGTAAAGTTGAGTCTTGTCCTGTTTTTTAAACCCATAAGAGATGGTGAGAAGAAAAACGAGGGGAAAAAAAATACAAAGGTAAGGAAAAGAATGAAACAGAAACAATACCTAAAAAAGCAGAAAAAGATTTGATTAGGAGGAAAAAATTAAGACAAAAGACAAAATGGAACGAAGAAATATTATGCAAATGCACATGTGCTTATCAACATTTGTTTTAGTTTGTAGTACGTATAATACACATCCAGCACACTTTGACATATACAGTGCATTTCTTTTTTTTTTTTTCTCTCTTCTTCTTCTTCTACTGCAAGAAAGCACTGTGATTAAGGACCAAAGTGACGCGCGTGAGCTGTCTGCATTTTGCTCGTCCACCTCATCTTCTCTGTTCTTGTCCCTGATTAAAACGACTTTCTAAATCTTCGCAGTTCAAAGGAGAATACCGGCTCTCATTAGCAGCTCAGTCGCTAGATTACTCACGTCCATTCCTGAGATTAAACAATCCACGTCATCAGAAGGAAAGTACATCAGGATCAGACGCAAATTCAGGGGATTTTCATCTATAGTGAAAGAGCCACACAGGAGTCATACAGCAGCATAAGAATTATTGGCACCCTTCGAGAAAAAAGTAACACAAAGGTTGTTGTTTTTTTTTTTTTCTGGAATCAAGAATTCACAGCACTCTTGAATTCTTGATTCTGATTGGTCAGAAGACAATGATTAATTTACTAGTTCTGATAGTAATGCACTGCATTAAATAGATTTTTTTTTTTTAAATGTATAATCATCGATATGGTGACATATTCTGTGAGGCGGCGCTTATGTAACATTTACGGAAGGAGTCTCCGGTGTCGGCGCTTTGTAACAGTCAGACGTAAAACCGTACAATTGTTTAAAGTCTTCGGAACCGAGGAGCTTACACTTTGCTCTTTCTCTGGAACAAGCTGCATCTTGTTTTGCCTTATTATCTTCACGTGAGTATAATCGATGTTCCCTAACATTAAATGTAATTTAATAAAATGTAGTTCTAATACATTATCATTTCTGCTGTATGGTGGACGTGTGTAATAGTTCTTATGGTGAAGTTTTCTATAAGGAGATGTTTATTTAACATTGATCCTGTGCTTTGTAACAGTCTGAGGTAACACTGTGTCTTTACGTTTTCCGACGTCTTCAGGACAGAAGAGTTCTCTGTAACAGGAGAAAGCTGTGTGCTTTGTCTTATCGATGAGGGAAAGACTGTTTGTAGCTGCTGTAACGTAAGCGAGAACAGGAGCTAACTTTGTTTCATAGACGTTTCCCCAACATTTAAATGTAACTATAAATGGACACTGCGTGTTTTAGACTCCAGATCCACTGTGACACTGACCAGGAGAACGCGCTTACTGAGAGTGAGTGAGTAGAAATGGATAAAAAGTACGGCATGTCGTTCTTGGCAAACCGCTCGGTATAAGAGGAATAAAATGCCGTGCTGTTATGGGAAAAGAATCAACTTTGGGATATTAACATTAACTCTGCTTCATCATCCCACCCTGTTGATGATTATTTTCCTATAACAGCACACCCCCAGGTGGTTTATTCTTTACTACCGGTGTTTTTGAATTCTCAATTCTGATTGGTCAGAACTTCTATAAGCTTACAGAGCTTCTAACATTAGCGCCATCAGCGTAAACCACACATAGGCGTACATATATTACACTTAGCGTTTCTACAGTAACAGCGATTTACACAGCTGGTGTTTTCCCTAATGTTTCGTCGAGGCTCTCATAAGCTTAATCTGGCTCTTATAGTATTGCGTATTGTCTCCATATTGTGTGTATATATTGTCATGCATTTCAGCTCCACTGTATAGTTTATGAAACCAATATACTGCGACTAGATTGTTTATTTGCTGTATTGATTGTGTTCTGAATTAGGAATGCCTCTGGAGGACAGAGTTTTATCGTAACTGCTCGAGTGTATTAAAATGATCAGCGAGCCATGGTGTTTTCTCCTATTAGGGAGGAGTGTTCAGCCCATTTTATTTAGCAACAGCTCTCAGTTTTATGACAAGAGTGTTGTAAAATACACTCAAGGGCTTCCGAAGTGAAAGTAGCAGCTTTTATGCAGATTTAGTGGCAGCAGTAAATTTAGGAAATATGATATTTACGTCATGTCTTATCTGCACAATAAGACTGGGATTTCAAAGTGACTGGAAAGTTATGCGCTCAAGTATCCGGACTGCCATCACTTAATCATTATTAAGTACAAGTCAAACATACAGGTTCGTTGTTGGTGTTGGGAGAGTGGAGGACCTAAAATACTTATGGGTCAACCTCATGATCTCTGATTCTTCTGCAACCCTGCTAGCCCTAATAAGAGTCTACCACTGTTAAACTTGGCAGAAGAACTCTGTAGAGGTGACTAGTGTCAAATAAAGGACTTTATTGCAAGAAACAAAAGGTTAAAATATGCACAGATCCAGGTGGTCAATCAATCAAGCAGACTGTAGTGCCGGATAAGCAGAATCGAAATCGAGGGAAGAAGTGGCACTCAGACAGGAAGTAGAGAGTGAAAATACCACTTGGAGTTAAACACAGGGACAATGGAAGAACCTCACAGAGAATGGAGGTGAAGGTTGTTCTTCTTTCAGCTGCTCCCATTAGGGGTCGAAACAGCAGATCATTGGTCCGCCTATTTGATTTGGCACGGTTTTTACGCCAGATGCCCTTCCTGATGCAACCCTCCCCAGTTTTATCCGGGCTTGGGACCAGCACTGAGAGTGCACTGTTGCACGCAACCCCAGTGGCTGGGGTCGGTTCCCTGGCCAGGAATCGAACCCGGGCCACAGTGGTGAGAGCACTGTGCCCTAAACACTAGTCCTCCAGGGACACAGGGAATAGAGGTGAATAAACTGGTTTGAATACACTACTGGTTAAACAGGAAACAGATGAAACAGGTGATAGATGGATTTGGGTGTGGTTGATTCAGATTCAGATAGAACAGAGACAACACAATCTCAAAAAGCTTGTAGCAAACATGCAGCTTGTATTATTATTTTTTTATTTGCACCAAATTAACATTCTGGGTTTGTATTTGCGAGCTATTTCATTGGGCATGTCAGGACAGATGGGTGACAGGCTAAGAGGCTGCTTCAAGCAGAAAGCAGATGGCTGGTTGAGTCAGTTCAATCGTAGGCGTCAGGAAGTGTCTCCTCAAAGACCACCGGCGATGTTTGATGATCCAGAGACAGTTTGACGGTTCAGTTCTTCCCTCTCCATCCTCATACACGGCGCTGTCAGTTTATTAGTTACTAAATCAGAATACCTAACGAAGTGGTGACTCAGAGAGTGCTTTATGGATGGAGATGAGAGGGATGCCTTTGAGAAAAACTCATAACCTTCATCTGCACAGTGTGGATAAAAGTGGCTGCTGAATAAATATAAATGTAACAGCCATCTGATTTCCTTTCTACCTCCTTATACACGCAGTTATCCAACCATCCAATCATGTGGCAGCAACACTATACATAAAATCATACAGATACACATCAAGAGCTTCAGTTACTGTTCACCTCACACATCAGAATGGGGAGAAAATGTGATCTCAGTGACTTTGGTTTGGGTGTCGGTGCAAGACAGCCCGGTTCGGGTATTTCAGAAATTATAGATCTTTTGGGATTTCATACACAACGGCGCAAAATGGTTCACATAGAACGGTACAAAAAAAAATATCCAGTTCTGCAGGATGAGATGCCTTGCTGAAGAGAGAGATCAGAGGAGATTTGGTCAGACTGGCTCGATCTGACAGGAAATCTACTCAATGTAACTCAAATATCCACTCTTTACAGCCGTATTGAACAGAAAAGCATCTCAAAACACACAACACGTTATACCTCGAGGCGAATGGGCTACGACAGCAGGAGACCACATCAGGGTCGACTCTGAGGCTACACTGGACACACACTCAACCAAACCGGACGGCTGAAGATTGGAAAGTCACCTGATCTCTGATGCATTGCGCTGCTGCCACATGATTGGCTGATTGGATAATTGTATGACTAAGCAGTTTTACAGGTGTTTCCGGTGAAGTGAAAACGCCATGAATGAAATGCAAGGATACGAGTTTTTGATCGGAGTCTTTCTCCAGTGGAGTGACCTTAGTGAAGGAGACACATGAGAGAACGTTAGGAGGTTAGAGGTGCTAAATGCTTCAGAGCCACTGAGGTGACATCGTGCTTATTTTTTAAAATAATGTGTGCCCACAGTTTGATATATTCAGGCCACAATTGAATTTTCTCAAAATCTATTTCATGGCTGTGAAATACTTAACTTGTGGCAGCTATTATATTTTAAGTGAAATAGAGAAACGAAATGAATTAAATCATTGTGGCCACAGGACTGATGGAGAAGATTGAGAATATTACATGTTATTTTGACATACTGGAGTCACTGATGTTGGGACATGAATTCTCAGCAAATAATGAGCTGGAGGCCGTACTTAACATTTTGTGGAGCATCATATTTAATATGACAATTAAATATGACTTGTTCCAGTTAAGTTGTGAGCCCAGCAATTTGCTGCCGTGACTTTGGTATTTCATGTCTACAATATATAATCTGCAGCCACAAAATACTTAATTTGTGGCCTCTAAATATTATCTCGTGGCATATAGTGATGTGTTACGTACTCCATGCTGCTATAGAAACATCACTTTGGGATGATAATGGCATCACAACACCCTGGCATGAAATGTGTTCTTCCGCATATACCACCGTAATTTACCAATGACTATCATTTTTCAACCATTAATGAATGACACATCGTACTTTTCACCTGTTTATTTAAAGTTGTGGAACATCTGCGAGACAAATTAGTTCCTGTTATCGCTTACGTAATATATCGATCAACAGTTGTTTCCTCACCAGCATCACATTTTCTCTCTCTCTCGAAGGTAATAAGACACAAAATACGCCATTCGTCACTTTACCGAGAAACCGCAAAGCGTAAAACTGAAGATCTTCCCACGCCACATGCGAAACTTTACAAAGTAACATGAAAGTTACAAAGCACTGACACCTGAGACTCCTTCCATAAATATTACATAAACATTTCTTAACAAAAAACATTACCATATCAATGATTAGATGTATTTTTTTAATAAACTACACATTTTTTTGTTTTTTTTTAATTCTGTTTAAATCTTGTGTCTTATGTCTTCGATTATGTGACGCGCCTGCCATACAAGTCGCGGTGTATGAGCTGTTACTATAGAAATGAGAACGTATTTCATCTGGAGCTAGCTGGAGCTAGCTGGAGCCATCAAGTTATTTAAAATGAATCCACACCTACTGACCAATCAGATTCGAGATTTCAACTGCAGTGTGGTGTAATAAATAATAACTACCATGTGCAGAGGGACACAGGAAGTTACACTGTACAGAGAAATTCTTACTCTGCATTCCTTCTGATCAACCATCGATACTGTACACCTCTAAAATGGGAAAAACAAAATATTCCAAGGCACTCACGTGGTTAAGCGTGAAAAGCCTTTATTATATTGGGCTAAATCATAAAAACAATCTATTCCCACCTCGTATAGTACATGGAATACAATCTATTCCATAGACTATACGAGGTGGGAATAGATTAAAACGTCTTTTACACCGTGACACTTTTTGGATTTATACACTTAAGGGAACGAAGTTACCTGGTGTTAATGAGGAAAGTGATTTTTTTACCATTCTTGTAGTAATTATCATTATCTCTTTTTATTACAATGTTTCATTTGTGTGTGAGTTGGTTGGTTATAGCCACTTCCACTTGTTAACCAGCTGTGTTGATGTTCTACTGATTGCAAACAGTTAAAAGAGTGCTTTTGTGGATAATGGATGTGTATCCTG
>CM040983.1:3602473-3618295 GCA_022985145.1 Pangasius djambal | reverse complement strand
GGACTTGATGGCCAGCACACCCCACAGATGTTCAACTGGATTGAGATCTGGGGAATTTGGAGGCCAAGTCAACACCTTGAACTCTTTGTCATGTTCCTCGAACCATTCCTGAACAATTTTTGCAGTGTGGCAGGGCGCATTAACCTGCCGAAAGAGGTCACTTCCATTAGGGAATACCGTTGCCATGAAGGGGTGTACCTGGTCTGCAACAATGTTTAGGTAGGTGGTACGTGTCAAAATAGCATTCACATGAATGCCAGGACCCAATGTTTCCCAGCAGAACATTGCCCAGAGCATCACACTGCCTCCGCCAGCTTGCCTTCTTCCCATAGTGCATGCTGGTGCCATCTCTTCCCCAGGTAAACGATGCTCATGCACCCGGCCTTCCACATGATGTAAAAGAAAATGTGATTTATCGGACCAGGCCACTTTATTCCATTGCTCCCTGGTCCAGTTCTGATGCTCACCTGT
The DNA here is from genome assembly GCA_022985145.1 of Pangasius djambal. Taxonomy (NCBI): domain Eukaryota; kingdom Metazoa; phylum Chordata; class Actinopteri; order Siluriformes; family Pangasiidae; genus Pangasius; species Pangasius djambal. The sequence goes on along the minus strand of CM040983.1, from coordinate 3,617,824 downwards.
CCATTGTAGGCACTTTTGGCAGTGGACAGAGGGTCAGCATGGACACTCTGACAGGTCTGTGGCTACGAAGCCCCATACGCAGCAAGCTGCGATGCACTGTGTGTTCTGACACCTTTCCATCATAGCCAGCTTTAACTTTTCAGCAATTTGTGCCTCAATAGCTCTTCTGTGGGATCAGACCAGACGGACTAGCCTTCACTCCCCACACACATCGGTGAGCCTTGGGCCCCATGACCCTGTCGCTGGTTCACCGGTTGTCCTTCCTTGGACCACTTTTGGTAGGTACTAACCACTGCATACCGGGAACACTGCACAAGACCTGCTGTTTTGGAGATGCTCTGACCCAGTCGTCTAGCCATCACAATTTGGCCGTTGTCAAAGTCTCTCTAATCCTTACACTTGCCCATTTTTCCTGTTTCCAACACATCAACTTCGAGAACCGACTGGTCACTTGCTGCCTAATATATCTCAACCCTTGACAGGTGCTATTGTAACGAGATAATCAATATTATTCACTTCACCTGTCAGCGGTCATAATGTTATGCCTGACCAGTGTATGTATATTACAAGTATGATATAAAATGTACTACAGATACCAATGTGAGGGAGCTGGGCTGTAGTGCAACAGTAAAGACAATAAGAGAGATGTCAGATTGTATAAATTTAAATATAGTGCAATTATAGACCAGTCGTACGAGATGTTTTGTCCTTATGTGCAAGAGGCCGTGATCAAAACGTGCATTGTACAAAATATTGCAAGGTTTGGTAACAGCAGTATGTGTGTGTGTATATATATATATGAAGTGACGTGATGTGTGGCCAAGTACGGTGACCCATACTCGGAATTTGAGCTCTACATTTATCCCATCCAAGTACACACACACACAAAGAGCAATGGGCAGCCTATTTTGCTGCTCAAGGGTCTCACCTCAGTCGTGGTATTGAGGGTGGAAGAGGGTGTTGGTCATTCACTCCCCCCACCTACAATCCCCACAATCCCTGCCGGACCTGAGACTTGAACCCACGACCTTCAGGTTACAAGTCCGACTCTCTAACCACGACTGCCCCCACTCGTGTGTGTGTGTGAGTGAGAAGAAAATATCATGGGTTGCTGGTTTGCTGGTCCATTTTATTTCTCAGGCAGCGTTCTGAAGTCATTTTGCGCCAGCAGATCTAACAGTCATACAGATATGACAAGATGTTCCTGCTGTATTTGTGTTACTCTGATTGACTCTGCTCGATCTCAGAGCGAAATGCTGCCAGCTCCCTGCAGAGCTCCTCCAAACAGAAATATGGTGAGAGTAGACTGAACACATCCTGTCCTAGATCTGCTCTAACACACTGCACCTCATCAGCTAATGATGTGACGAAGCAGACGTGTGAGAGAACGCGCGAGAGAGCTTAATATCGGGTGTCGTGTGAACATCACCAAGCCGCAATTTATATTTTTTTCCTTTAGAGAAAATGGGTGTGGATTTAAGACAGTGTAATATTACACAAATACCATTCCTGCAATGTTATGATAATGTTTGCTCTAAAGATGCCTCACACAGCTGTCCCCATTAGGTTTAGCGTTTACATGCTCTCCGTCAGTGATGTGGGTTTGTTTCGCTTTTCCAGCATTGAATTTAAAACAGAAAAGTCGTGTTTTCTGTAACAGAGCCAAAGAAGTGCACACGGTGTAGCTCCTGGAGAATTTTTACACATTCCTCCCACATTCCGCTCATATCCCACAGCAGAGTGAGGTGCATGTACATGTTTTTCCAACCCCTCCTGAACAGATGCCGTCCTTCCGGACGTTGTCCCCTGAGGAGACACTGATGTGTCCCTGCGTCCCAAAGCAGGACACTCACACCAGAGACATTACAGAAGATAAAGAAGAGCTTTTGTACCATTGACATTCATAAATAACTACAAAACCCTTCGCTGGTGTTTTGTTTTCACACCTTACAACGTCATGTCATAAGCATATGTAGACTTTGACTTTCTGACATTTTCTGTCTTTCACAGGCAGTACTCATTTCTATTAACATCCCTGAAAGGGATCCTCCTCCTCTTCATCCTGCTGTTAGTTAGTTAATTAGTGGTGCTATATTTACTAGAAGAGTCTGTGTTCTCATTATGTTGTGTGGTTTAAACACACACACACACACACGTATACACACAGATAAGCATGAATAGACACACATTAGTGTGTTTTACTCCACTGTTCAGTCCCTTATGGAAGAAATCACATACATTTCACATGTCATTATAAGCTTTGTGCATGTGTAAAAATCACATGCGAAAAATAAATGAATCATTTATAGTAAATAAATAAATAAATAAGTAAAAACGTGAAATGAAAGATGTAATAATAATAATAATAATAATAATAATAATAATAATAATGTGTAAAAAAAAATCACATGAAAATAAATGAATCATTTGTGGTAAATAAATAAATAAATAAATAAATAAATACGTGTAAAAATCACATGCAAAAAATAAATGAAATATGTAATAATAATAATAATAATAATAATAATAATAATAATAGTAATAATAATAATAATAATAATAATGTGTAAAAAAGCATGAAAATAAATGAATCATTTGTGGTAAATAAATAAATAAATAAATAAAAATGTGTAAAAATCACATGCGAAAAATAAATGAAATATGTAATAATAATAATAATAATAATAATAATAATGTGTAAAAAAGCATGAAAATAAATGAATCATGTGTAAAAAAAAATCACATCTGAAAATAAATGAATCATTTGTAGTAAGTAAATAAATAAATAAATAATATCGTGTACAAATCACATGCAAATAAAACACTGAAACTGACATTGGAGACTCCTTCCATAAACATGAAATAAGCATCTCTTATAAACTTGTTCATGTGGATCGTCTGCCATATAAGTTTAGAGTCTATAGAACTGATACTGTATGAACGAGCTGTTACTATAGAAATAATAAGGCATCAGAACCAGCACAGCACTGTCAGAGCTGCTGTTATAGACAACTAATCAACACCTTCTGACCAATCAGAATCCAAAGTGCTGGGCGTAAGCAGTTGAAACCTGCGGTGTCCCGGGTGCGAGGAGTCGGCAAGCGGCGGTTCATTCTGTCCAGCTTGCTGCAGAGCCGAAGCAGACTGTTACTCAGGGGTGGCCTGTGGGAGAATAAAACTCCTCTGCTGTCACAGGAAGCATATCCTCCACTGGGATTTCTCTGGCAAAGAAGTTAATATTGCCGTCTCACTTTTGGTCCCGAGGGATTTGTGGCTGTCACGAGTTTTAACATCTCCACAGACATCACAGATGTGTCCACAGAAGAGTGAATAATTTTCAACCGCTCTGCACGTGTCGGTGTCGTACACTGTCCTTACGTTGCCAGTGCAGAAGCGTGAATTACTGATAAATTAAATCCCTGTGATAACGTACTCTTTCACGGCTCCTTAATTAATGATTACGCGCTTACTTACTACTAACTACTCCTGAATATAATAAACATTAAGGCGTAAGCTTGAGCTAAGAAGTCATAATTCCAAGATACTAAGTCATAATTATGAGTCGCAATTATGAGATCGACTCATAACTATGATACAACAAGTCATAGTTTCTAGAGAGTACGCCAGAATTATGAGACAAGTCAAAATTTCAAGATTACTAGGTCATGATTATGACATTAAAAAAATCACAATACATAATTCACAATAATGAGATGAAGCCGTGATTTTAAAATATGTAATCATAATCATATTTAAAATATGTAATCATAAAGCAAAAAGCATATGTATTGCTTCAGTCAATGTAAAACTTCCATTAATTTCAAGTAGGAAAATTGTATTTTTTATTATATATAAATGTGGTAAACAAAGTCTTAATGTTTTAATTAGCTCAATTCGATTCTTTTAAGATTTATTTCTCTTTTTTTAAGTACTGATAGGCAATTTGACTATGCTCAAAAAAAAATGCCTGGCAAAACCACTCTAATCTACATGCACACCAGTGTGATTCTCCATACCCTCGACCTTGAATGCAGCTGTCTTCATTAATATGACTGCCATTCTGATGTTTGTCTGGCTCAGGTGATGATCTAATTATGTTATTGGAGCAGGATGTAGATTAACACTGGCAGCTTGCCTCAAGACAGCTCTGAAAATCAGATCAGATCTAAATCCCTGATCCTCTGATGCAGCTCCAAGAGTCCCTCAATAAGACATTAAATATTGATAATCAGACAGCTGGCAGGGGTTTAGTCTAAACACACACACACACACACACACACACACACACACACAAGCCAATAATTGCCTAGTGTATTATTAACACAGATGCGTGCTTATCACAAGACAATTTATATGTAGGCCATTTCTATAATGATCTGAAGATACATTAATGACATGTTATAATACATTTACAGTATAAGCAATTATACATTTCGTTATAATCATTTATGAAAATGCATTACACTTTCTATCAGTGTCTATTATGCATTATAAATAGTGTACATAACACATTTCCAATGTTAAATGTTAATTACAGACACACTGAGATCGATGCATGTTTTTTTTAATCCTTCGGACTTTTGTAAATTTCTTGAACTCTGCATAAACCACATGTTGTGGCATGTATTTTTATTACATTTCTCACAATTGAATCAAGCCCAAAAATGACATTGTAATTATTAATAACGATAAAATTCTGAATAATAGATAGTTCACTTTACTGCACCTATAGCAGTAAACAATGAATAATACGACTGTTCGGTAACACTGTCTATGAAGGTCATATTTATATTGAAGTATGAACATATATCATGTTATAACGCATTCATTAGATATTATAAAAATCATGAACTGAGAAAGACGAGAAGTGAGGCAATCTACAAATAACACTGTGAGGGCAAATCCAAAAAAAAACCAGAAGAAGATCAAAACCAAAGATCAAAAACAGAATATTGAGTCACAGAATGCAAGGCTTGGTAAGTTCAGGTGTGAGCACGCTGAGCGTTACTTCGCAACTGGGCAAGAGTCCAAAGTCTGTTTATATAGGGTGTGAGTGTAATTGGGAACGTGTGTGTGTGTGTGATTAAACTCAGGAGACTGTGAAAGTGTCAGTGGAGTGTTGTGCTGGGGTTTGTAGTCCATGGCGGCCATGTTTGTGCGTATATATATATTATATTACATATATATATATATATGTGTGTGTGTGTGTGTGTGTGTGTGTGTGTGTGTGTGTGCTTTATCTCTCACAATATACTGTGCTGTGTATATAGATAGATAGATAGATAGATAGATAGATAGATAGATAGATAGATAGAGACACAGTCTATTGTGAGAGATAAAGCACTGGCAATGCTGTGGGTAAGAAAATAATTATTTGTTGTTCAGACTAAACATATGGCTAAATGTCTGGAATATCAATTGTAAGAGTTAAATAAAAAAAGGCTATAAACTATACTTTCATAAATAATGACACCAGTGAGTATAATGCCTTATTAATGTATTTTAACATGTTCTGAAAAGATTCACAGGTCATTATACATACGGCTTTCACAGAAACCGAAATGTAATTTCTTTGGTGTCAGTGTTATAATGTTTTATAAAGGCTATACATAATACATCCTGTCACATTATAATTCATAATGCATAATAAACATTGCTATAAAGTGTAACGCGTATGTCCTTTCTAATGATTTATGAATGCAATATAAAATTTTAGCAACATGTTAATAATTCATTAGATATACTGTATACGGCCTTCATAAAAAAAAATGTTATTGAGTAGTGTTTCCCAAAGTCTGGTGAAAAAGTAGCAGGTGTTGCGCAATCGGAAATCAGTCAGAATTTATGACAAAAAGAGAAAACATCTAGATGAGCTCAGGTCCAGTTACTGTGCTGACATTTAAGCAGAGATTCAGATACCAAGAGGCGAATCTGGGTCATGAACCCATGCTGGCTCGGTCAGAGATACTCCCCGCCCCCGCCCCCGAGAACAAACAGTCCCTTCTCATTTTCTTCTCAAAGAAAATAATAATAAAGTCGAGATATTGCTGGATATGTTTGGCCAAGGCTGCGATGTGACTGAGTACAGGCAGACGCTTGAAGAAAACACTTCTGTACAAATGTAAGTCCATGAATGTGAAATGTTTTCTGTCAGGGTTTATCACACTTGCGTGGATCTTCAGAAATATCCTGTATAAGCTTTAACAATACACTCCATATGTTACCGCAGGGGAAATAAGTTGATCCAATGATGCACGACATTGTTATTTCAAGCGTCAAGCATTGTGGCCTATATTCAGAGTCAGAGATTTTTTTAAATTTAAATGGGGAAAGTTCCTCGTATTCAGAATCAAGTTCTGCACATTTTTAACCCATTTTCAGGGCGTGACATTCATATTATGCAAATGACCTATGTGTCTAAATGGCAAGTTTGAAATAAACCTAATAGGAGTGTCTAGTATGTAGCCAATATATAATGGTCCTAGTTGTAATTATCACCTTAATCACTGTAAATTTGATTCAATTTAACAACACGGCTTCCACACTCATCATTTGGCAGCTAATAAAATAGCACTTGATCCAGTATATATATTTTTTTTATTCACCTGTGTAAGTTGCTGCTATAGAAATGCTAACTTATTATGACACGTGCATTAATATAAACCTGTGATTTGCAGCTGCACTACTGTCAGAGCTGCTGTTATAGAGAATTAATCCACACCTTCTGCCCAATCACAACAGCTCAACAGCACGGCATCAGCAATGAACAGCGCTACGAATTTTTCAAATACAACTTTAGCCGACCAAACAGCGTGTACACCTTCCCACAGCAAAACATAATCCAGTAAAATATGACACGAGCAAAATCTACACCAAAGACAGTATTATCTGAACACACCCCAAAGTTAGTTTTTTTTTGTTTTGTTTTTTTTTTAAGTCATTATTTCACTTCTTCTAAGTCTTTCTCACTTGGCCCTCTCTAGCCTACTCCAGTCTCCTATCATAAAAGCACATAAAACGTACACTCTGGAGATCTCTTCTCACCCCATGACATCAAGGCTTAGCCGCTATTATCTGTACCCCGCTAGCTGCTACACAAAAAAGCCCAAGCAAGCAGAGTATCCAAGCTAGCGGTTCTGAGACAAAGTGTGAATGCAGGCATTTATTCCTGAGAGAAAGGTCAAAATGTTCAGAGTCTTTTTAATTGGCTAAATTGCTTGTTTTTTTTTACAAGATACTCACACTTAATTACAGGTGGTGTGTATAGAAAGAAACTGCAATCTGTCAGAGGTTTAGGAAAAAAAATGCCACTGATTACACTTTAAGGGAAAAATAGGCATAATACAATGTTTGCTAGATTGGAGTTAAGTAGCGTGGTCCAGTACACAGATTTGCAACACGTGAACAGGTACTTCTTACTCTTACAGAGGAGTAAAGTCATGTTAGTTTTCCCATGTTTCCTGTCTATACCCAGATTTCAAAGTATAATAAGAATTCTGACTGGGTTTTATATATATATATATATATATATATATATACACACAGCCATGGGAATCGATTACCGCCCCCTGTGATGAGCTCTGTGTTGCTTGCAATGGTCCCTGAGTTGCATTGTGGGATGGAATTAGATTCTACAATCCTGTATCCTTGGAATGTGACAGGCCATGTGCACAACCCAGAACAAACTCAAGACCAGTGAGCAATACAATAAATCCATGTTAGAGAAGTTTTTAGAGAAGTGTGCTCTTTACTCTGGCTTCTCTGACTCACTATTTTTTTCTCGGTTAATGCAGATTAGTGGCACATTTAAATGAAATCAAAAATGCATACTTTATGCGTACTCATAAATGCTGCTAATGTCAAATATAATTATGATAAGGTTGAATTCTGATCAAATTTACAGGTGGTGCCGCAAGTAGCGTTGCCACCTCACAGCGTTCCCGGGATAGGCTCCGGATCCTCCATGACCTCACCCAGGATAAATCCAGCGGTGATGATTTTACACAGATTTGATTTTTTTTATATATACATATATATGCCTATTCTGCCACCTGCCTCATATGTGAGATCCTCTTTTATTTCCTGCCGCATCGTCTTTCGCAACGCTACAGTCATCCTCGTGTGCTCACACGCCACAGCACACAGACGCTCCTTTACCTGTAGATGCTATAAGGAGATGTTTGTTTAACATTTACGAAAGGAGTAACCAGGGTAAGCACTTTTTCCTCTGCAAGTCTTCAGGAGAGAAGAGTTTACACTTCTTTTTGTCTTTTTGTCTTATTAACTTCAAGAGAGAGGTCGAAGAGAGAAGCTGGTGAGGGAACGACTGTCTGTAGCTGCTGTAACGTAAGTGAGAGCGGGAACTTGTTTCGTGGATGTTAAAGTTTATTGAGACGCAGGCAGACAAATCCAAAAACGTATGGCAGAGACAGTATCCAAAAACAGGGATGAGTCAGGGTGAGTCAGCAAACGAGGCAAAACAAACTCGAGAAACAAGAAACAGGCAAGAAGTAAAAAGAAAAAGAAAAAAAACAGAGCAGGAAACACTGGACAAACGGCTTGCTAACGATCAGGCGGCAAACTCTGTAACAATACAGCGCACAGGACAAAGACACACAGAGTTTAAATATACAACGTAATGAAAGGAAAAACGGAAAAAGGTGAGAAAGATGATGGCACAGAGGGGAGACAGGACATGAGCCAAAACAAAACACACGTCAGAGTAAACCCTCAGCGCGAGGGGGAAATCCCTGACAATCGCACCACAGGGTTGTTGATCAGTTTCCTATAACAGCATGACACCGAGCGTTTTATTTCTTACTTTACAATTCTACACTGATATTTATTTCTAAACAAACAACAAATATTGGTTTGTTATATAACACACTGTAACCAACGTATTTTTTTTAAAGACATTATGAATAACATTAGACCTTCTGTATTTGTTACTAAAATCACATTTTCAATCATTTTGGATATTAAAGTTTAAAAAAAATGTTGCTGTATAATAAATCTGGACCTAATACGCGGTAACTTTACTCCTCTGATGTCATTTTGATGCGTAAGTTCAGTTGCTTTAATCATTTAATCATTTAAAATCTGCATATGTTTAACTTTTCATGCGTAAGTTGGTAAATTATCATATAGGTTCACTTTCTTTTTTAAAACAAAAATGAATTTGACCTTTGGTAATGTGAACATTGTTAAATTTCTCTTGTCTATTCAATTTAAGCATGTTTCGGTGCAGCTAAATAATAATAAGACATTTTTAAAATCCTTTACAGTTAAAGTGTATTTCAGTGAGTCTTTTATAAATAATGAAGGCTGTGCTGCTTGAGGTCACGTCTGTGCGTTTGCATGCCCAGTGTCCTTTCTTTTTGCCCTGCATGAGAGCGTTCATTTTCTCCACCTCAGCATGTCGCTCCTGACAGTTTATTTGTAACTTCGTCTACATAATTTATCGGAGTAGATTAGAACGTGATTAGATATAATCGGATTTACTGACCTGAAGTAAACTCTGCTCGATATAATTACGGTAATATGACTAAAGAAAAACAATTTAGAAAACTATATCTGCACGTAGACGAATTAAATTCACGGAACGTCTTGACAAAAAAAGATCATTATTTTATTTTTTTTTTTTTTAAAACATTGTTTAGTGTTTGAATACAGTATATTATGGCAGAAATTACTTTTCAGTCAAATTAGAAATTCTTTAGGGTGCATGTGCGGACCAGACACAGAGACCAGGCTGTTTTTTATTTGTTTGGTTGTTTGTTTGTTTGTTTGTTTGTTTTCTTCACTGTCAATCAGCAATTCTATTGCTGTTGCAATTTTAAAAGCAAATGTCCCAGATTTGATGCGAAATGACTGGCTCTTCACGCTGAAGTCATCTAGCATTTACGGCAGTTCGCCTGCTGCGTGAGTGTCAGGAACGTCTGCCTCGTTAGATAACTTCCGATTAAAATGCGCGACTAGAAGTTTTAATAAGTGCATAGCCAATTTGAAAAGTTTAAAAGTATTAAAGTGTTTGGGGCAAATTATCAATAAGAGCCAGGGCGAATTTCACGCATGGCAGCTCTGACTGTGTCTCTCTCTAATAGAGGCTTGACCTCAATAACAAAAGAAATCTTCTCTTTTATTGCAACAAAGAAAAAATGACTTCTGTCCTCAATAATGCACCATGTCGGGACATCTTATTCTGAAGCCTCGAGCTGTGGAGTTACTGACCTGATTACGGACCAGCCAAGAGCCTAAAATCTGCCCGTGTTTAGGGAACATAACTCTATTGCTGTGTGTGAAATAGCAGGTAGAAAAGAAACAGGGCATGATCGGAATGGAAACAGATTTCTGTTCCGGCTTTAGGTAAACATTTTGTCCTCTTAAATGAAGTGAAAGCGGGGGTAAAATGCACACTCGCACGCTTGCTGCGTCTTTGTTGAGTCGTGAAAGCTTTTTTTTTTTTTTTTTTTTTTTTTTTTAAATGACGGACGAGAAGAGGACAGGTAATATAGCTAGTGCTGATCAAAGTCAAAGTTTGAATGAAAGAGAAGGAGAAAGAGAAGGAGAAAGAGAAAGAAAGAGAGCGAGAATGGGACGCGGCTCATTATCCTCATGTCCGCACTCTGAAGAGCTCTAAAAGCGCGGAGCCTGCTGATGTCTGATTCAGTGGCATCAAATCCTCAGCAACACTTTATTCTAAAAGTACCTACATATGGCCTTCATAAGACATTAATAAGCATTGCGTCATTCCTTTATAAAGCAATACTGCATCATTTATGAAAGGCTTTGTCTTTACGTGAAAGAGAGAATAGAGACCTTTTGATTGTCATAAAAGGTCTTTGTTCAAGACTGTTACTGTCATTATTATTATTATTATTATTATTATTATTATTATTATTATTATTGACAAATTGTAGAAGGTATACATAGTGCTTCATAACAGTGTATAAACAATATGATTAAAACGTTAGATTGCATTGAAGGAATTCATTTGTCTGGCGTGTTTGTCTTTATAATACATTCATAAGCACTGCATACATCATTTAAAAAGCACTCTGGAGAATTTATGTCAGGCTTTATGTCAGGCTTATGTCAGGCTTATGTCAGGCTTTATGTCAGGCTTTATGTCAGGCTTATGTCAGGCTCATGAGGTGACATTAGAGGGTTGTCTTTACAGAAAGAGAGGACTAGGAAAAACTTTCCAGCAGCCTTCGGCTCATCAAGATTGTCTCATTATCTTATCCTGATCTTGAACGTTTTTAGTAGCAGTAAACAGTAAACTGTCGGCTTCCTTAGAGCTTCGTAAGAGTGTTATAGAGGCTAATTTGATTACAGCACTCACACATTAATTGGTGCAGCAAACGAAGCTTCTATAAGTCATTCACAAGCACTGAATGCATCTTTTTTTATATAATGCAAGACTGCAGAATTTATGAAGGTTCGTGTCAAGCTTCCTGAGGTTTGTCTGTACATTGGAATGATGCGTGAATTAGCAGTTCTGAATGCAGACAAACCACCAGCAATTCACGAAGAGCAATAAATACACCATTAAAAGATATTTTGCAAGTGCCTTCTTATTAAAGATGGAGAAGTCTCCAAATCTGTTTTGCCTTCCAATGTCAAGACAAAGCAGTATGCATCAAAAACAATCAATTAAAACCCACAAATAAGTATTTGCATAGATAGATAGATAGATAGATAGATAGATAGATAGATAGATAGATAGATAGATACTCTCAAAAGCAGACATGTTTGTGTGATCGGCAAAAAGCTAAACAGTCCCAAAAGCAAATCTTCCTGCTGTCCAGTTCACTGTTTACTTTCACTGCCAACGTTTCTGTTATTTTTTTTCCCCCCCCCCAAGAGTGATGCCTCGCCTCAGCGCAATTTGACTTGGTCAATAGCAAGAAAGAGACTCCCATTGAGGCAGGAGCTTAAAAGAATGTTATTAAGATGAGTGTAATGACTCCAACTACAATTTTTTTCTCCAAGGTCACCTCCATATTCATGAATCGTTTTTTTAAAGCTGTAACTTTCCAACATATTCAGGATAGAGTTGTTTTTTTTTTTTTTTGTCTTATTAACTTCGAAAAAAGAGGGAAAATAAGAGAGGCTGGCGAGGGAACGGTGTTTATACCTGCGATAATGTAAGTAAGAGCAGGAACTAACGTGCCACGGACATGCTAGAAAATTAAACGTAACTATAAATGGATAAAAAAAATCGATAAATAAGAAATCAGTGGTAAATCGTTGTGGTGTAGGACGAGTAAAGCATTTCAAGATGTGCTGTTACAGGAACATACTCAACTTTGGGGTAGTAGCAGTGACTCCGCTTCATCACACCTGCTTCAGCCATGATTCGTTTCCTATAACAGCGTGCGCTTTGTGTTCTTTGTTAACATGGTGTAGTAACGCGGAGGTTCATGGCTCATTAATGTTAACTAATGCAGTACATAATAGGAACCTTAATGTGAAGCATAAATGATGGCACTTCGTGTTTGAATTAATATACGTAAGGAACCAAAAATTCCTGAGTGGAAATGAATATGCAGGGACTCATGCAGCACTGTGGTCTAAAGCTCAAAGATGTCCGAGGAATACATAACCGGCCAGCATGTAAAAGCTCCATCCATAATGACCAATTACCATGTCACACTGCAGATGTCCATCTTACACTAATGGCCTGGAGACATCTCTCAATAAAGAGGAACTATAAATAATATATATATTTATACATCTGTATTCACTGCCTCGCGTCGTCTCTGTGATTGATTCTCGCCAGCGTGTTCACTTACATCTTCCCAGCCGTGACAACAGCACTTTTAGAAATGGATTGGAAACATGGGATAATGACCAAGGATCTATAAAAGCTAGGTGGTGCTGAGGCATGTGTAATAAATGCGTCAGTTGTGCAATTTTATATTTTAAATCATGGTTAATGGTTTTAATTATAATTACCTTGCTACACTAGCGGCTTATGAACTGCAGACAGGAGCGTAATAGTTCATTGCTGCTACTGTCCTGACACTGTGAGGCATATGCATATGTTTCTCCAGAAATGCTGCAAAGGTACTGTTCTCTTTGGGGAAATAAAAGTTTGCCACCATTCCTGCTCATGTACTGCCCCCAGGACCTACAGTGGCTTGACTAGGGTTAGCACGCTAACTAGAGTTATCTTTAGTATGGACTGCCTTGACATCATTTTCAAGCGCACTTGGACATTCTGCTGATAGAAAGCCACGTTACAAACTCTATGGACAGTATTTCGCGTGTTTATAATGATTTATGAGAATGTTCACAAGTTATAATAATTCATTTATTACAATCATTCACGCTAAGCACCAGTATTAGCACACTAGCATCACCGGCTAAAAGATAGGCCATTCAGCTGCTTGAAAGCCAGGTTCTAACACTATACACACAATTTATCCCACAATAATTAACGCACAAAATTCATCTCATAATGATTTCTGAGGATGATCAAGAGTCCTTGTTGCTTTGTAATAAAAAAGGATTTACTTAATTTTTATGTAAAGTCGGCCTTTCAAATTTAGAGCTTTATACAGATTGCCTTTACGTACAGGAACAACACCGCTAATTCTGCCTTATCCCCTTCACCACCGATAAATTATGGATAAATAATTTATAAATCCCTTCACCGCTGACAAATTATGATAAATTTCCTTCATGGAGAAGCACTGCTAGTGCTTATTCTGGTTTTACTGTGTTTCTTGTTAAGTTTTTGGGGGTTTTTTTTGCTTACAGGAGAATTATCTGGCTGCGCTGGGCGTTTGCCAATTTCAGACTGATTTCAAAGTGTCTATAACAGGAATGTCTTATCTGAAAAGGGCCAGTGTGGGTGCGAGTTTTCATTCCACCCAAGCAGAAGCCACACCTGAGTCTATTGTAAGCCAAGATCAACTGATTAAACAGGTGGAATCAGGTGTGGCTCGTGCTTTATTGGAATGAAAACCGACACCCCCACCAGCCCTTTTGTGGATAAGATTGGATGCTCCTGGTCTATAAAATGACTGACTGGAGGCCCATAAGGCAGTTTTCCAAACAGGATTTCCCCGCCACATAATGCACTTGTGCTGAGGCCACGGCTTAATCATGTACTACATATTTTCCACTTGTACTAGTACGAAAAAACAGACTATTGCACTTTTAAGCATTATTATATAAGGAGTTACGCACGTCTCAGCTGTACACATTTTTTTTTTATTCGAACTTGAGTTCTTTGTTCTTATTAAATCCAGCAGCACCATCTGACAATTTGATGTAAATATGTTTTATGGATGAAATTATAACTAACACCTGACAGCAAAGAAAAAAATGCTATGTCTTTCTTCAGTCTGCATTTTCCTCCCACTGATGTTTTTTTTTTTTCACATTTAACGGTGATGTTTTTTCAGGTTTAAAGGCGAGTACTTGTGTTTAAAGGTGGTAGTCTCGATGCTATTAAAACTCAGTCTCAGACACTTCTTCTCAGGAAAAATCTGCTGACCTCTGAGGTGTGAAGTGATTTGTATAATCTGAATGGATTGTGCGGAAAACTGAAACACATGCGTAACCTGACTCTGATTACTCGTACCATTCCTCGTTTTCTTGGTTAAAGGCATCTTTGTTAGTAGCTATAATTTGTCAAATGTGAATTTTATCCGTACACACATCTCCTGTTTATGCTGAAAATATTAGTTTCTTTATGAATCTAATTATCTTGAAACTAACATCTGAGGAATGGCACTCCATTCCAGGCTTTTTTGAGGTTCTTCTCCACGTTGGAGTCCAAGTAATTAGGTCTACTGCTGCTATAGTGTAACTTTGACCAACACGAATTCCAGTATTATTTTCTTGAATATGGTGCAGTAATAAAGCAGCAGATAATGAAGATACAGGGTGAACTGTGGGTCAGTCTAATTACAGAGTAACTCATTATTGACCTGATTAGCCACATTTCATTTCAAAAGTGCATTTTAGGCATCCAAGGTTACAGAACAAAATACAGACAACAAACATCACATAGGTACAAACGTACAAATTATAAAGCAGAGGTTTTGTGAGAAGAATAAAAACATATTCATGGAGATGAAGCGCCTTAATGTGTAGTTCTAGTTTGTCGAATGTCTGGCCAGAACTTTTTATATATATATATTAGTGCTATTGAGGATTGCCATGTCTTCTTCTATTTTTTTCCTTCCTTTTTTCTATCCATCACTACATTTTTTGATATAAACAAAAACTGCTTTTTCTAGAAAAAAATATAATAATAAAGCCACTGGAATTCAGAAATGACGCAGCCGCCATTTGAACAGAGACTGCTGAGATTCTTTAAAAAAAAAAAAAAAA
>CM040983.1:3574169-3602373 GCA_022985145.1 Pangasius djambal | reverse complement strand
ATTATTATTATTATTATTATTATTATTATTATTATTATTATTATTATTATTTCATCAGCTAAGTGAAGGCGATCATCCTCGGGTGCGTATTAATCAGAAAGGTTCCTTTCAGGATGAGGGAGACAGGAAGCACACGCCTGCGGCTTCTCTTCAGAACAAATGGCAGGCGGGTTCAAGTGTTATAAAATAAACTGTGATCTCACTAAAGCAACATTTCATAAAACTACTTCCTGCCTTCAAAAGATAAGCCCTGCTGTTCGATTCTGCAGGCTGAAAGCAACACGTGAGGAGTGTGGGAATGAAAAAACATGAAATAAAATGGAAAGAAAGAGATAAATCTTCACACCTCCTGAAAAAGATCACAAGGGCTTTGAAATACTTTTTGAATATTTTTTTTCTTTTTTTCGTAGCCAACTGTGTGTCAAAATGAATCGCTGATTTTGTGTGTGTGTGTGTGTGTGTGTGTGTGTGTGTGTGTGATTTGATTAAATCAGCTACATTACAGCTCTAAGGAGGAACCCTAATGAAAATGAAAAGAGACAGAAATATAACTGAGAAGAGACAGAAAGAAAGTGGATACACGATCTTCTAAAAGGTTCTCCATGATGCAACATGATTATATTCAAAATTAAGGGGAAAATGCTGTGCTGTGCATGCTATTGTAGGAAGTGTGGAAGTTCATCCTAATGTAAGAAATATATGGAAATATATTTCAAAGCAGGAAGTTCGTCAGTCAGACACACCAGTATTCCCGTCCGATTGGCGTATACTGGGATAAGCTGTAAAGATTTTGCACCCGGAACCACAGCACACATCTACCTGAGAGACGCAGACAGATGGAACCAGAGCATGATGGGAAATTGAAGAGTATGACCGTAAAACAAGGACCTCATGCAAACCCGGTGATGGATGACCTGTCTTACACCTGCACCAGCAGCACGGCCTCGTTAGCCACCCGCAGCGCCTCCGAGCGGAAATAATACCCGCAGTTCCAGCTCAGTGCCGCACGGATCGCGTTCTTTCTTTTTTTTTTTTTAACCTGCACTGTTTTGTGCTCCAAAATATTTTACATCCAAGCAGGCAGGACTCACAGACACATAAAACTGCTCGTCATCTTAAGTATTGATATCAGTACACCACCATAGTACCTAAAACCCACCATAGTTCTCCCTATTTAAAGAATAAGACACACTGTGACATGCTGTTATAGGAAAATAATCAACGACAGGATGGTGTGATGAAGTGGGATTACTGCTGCCACCCTGAACTTGATTAATTTCCTATAACAACACAACCAGAATGTACCACAGCAATGTTCTAATGACTACAATTTTTATTTATTTAATAAAGAATGGTACTTTTTATCCATTTACAGTTACGTAAATGATGTGGAACAGCCATGAAACAAGTCAGTTCCTGTCCTCACTTACCTTATAGCAGCTATAAACAGTCATTCTCTCACCAGACTCTCTTTTTTTCTCTCTCTGGAAGATGCAGCTTGTCATATTTTGTTAAAGAGAAACTGCAACGCGTAAAACTCCTCTGCCCTGAAGTTGTCTGAAAACGTAAAGCTACAGCTTTACCGCTGACTGTTACAACGTGCTGACACTGGAGACTCCTTCCATAAATGTTGAATAAACATCTCTTTACAGAAAGCTTCGCCATATCAACGATTACACCCATTTTAAATGCGTTTGTTTGGAGCGTCCACCTGTGAATGAGCTGCTACTCTAAAAACAATAACGTATTAGAGTAAGTGCATTATAGATTTTCTCCACTGCTAAAACGCTAAACCCCATTCTCTGAACCAAATGCTCAGCGGCCTAAACCCATTTGTCGAATCTATCACTCTTTTGGCAAAACCTTCAGCAAGTTCAGGTAGTTAGACACCATTCGCAAATCTCGTCCACTCCTTTTTAAAAACTCTAAACACATTCTCATTCACTAAAACACATTTCGCACTGTGACGCACTCGTGTCGCAAAACAGTAAACATAAGCGGCAAAAGTTCACCACAACCACAACACAGTTGTCATCGTTTACACACAACGACTCAAAATTGCTCGCACTTGTTTCTGATGATGCGAACAAACCACAAAATACAAGAGAGTTCAGATGTGTGGCACAGGTGCGTTGACATCAACAACGGAAGGAAACAACGTGAGAGGCAGAGGAGGAAGAGTACATAAGAGAGGTGGTGGACGAGGAGGAAGAGGACGACGAAGAGCGAGACCAAGAACAGTCATTTCAGATGAAATTTCGAACAGCTGTCATAGACCATGTACTTGTTCATGGAATGGCAACGAGGGAAGCAGGACAAAGAGTACGGCCCAGTTTAAGCAGATTCTCTGTGGCCACCATAATCAGGACAAGCAGAGAAGAGAACAGGCCATTGTTTCTTTTCACTGTATTTTGATCATGGGGAAAAAGAAAACCTTTATCATACAACATTTTACATATAGAAGTCATGTCCATTACTATATTTACAGTTTTTCTGAATTGCTAAAACAAGTTTCTTGAAACCATCACTCATTTTCTCAAAAACCTTAAACACAAATCCAAATACTCAAACCAAATTCACAAAACCTCTGACTCTTCTGGCAAATTCAAACAATTGCTTCAAGTTCACCAGCACTCAAAAATCAAACGATGCTTTCAGATCATACACACATGAGTCAATCATGTACACACTGCAGCTCTTTCATTAGACACTACATCACAAAATGGAGAACACAGCTTCCTGGCCATGTAGTTACAAAATAAAACAAGTTTATTGTATATAGTAAAAAAAACACACATAACAAAAGAAATCACACCTAAGTATGGTGAATTTACCGAAAAACATGTTACAATCAAAATAAAGAAGTAGAAGAAGAAAATAAAACACATCAGGAAGATTATTCTGCCTCAGGATCATGTCTTTGAGTGGGGCCTGGCCAGAGGACATCATCTACGTCACAGGCAAATGTTGTCCACAGGCAAGGGGTAAAAAAAAACTCCAGTGTGGCGGATCCAGCCTTGACAAGACTACACGTCTATGTCACCACAGGCCAGTTCTATTGCCTGTAAGAGATTTTCCCTGGTATATGGGTTTCGGTCATAGACTTTCCACCGCCATGCAGAGAAAAACTCTTCTATTGGGTTGAGGAAAGGGCTGTATGGTGGAAGGAACACATTTAAAAATTGCTGGTCGTTGTTGAACCACTCATGTATTCGGACACCACGGAGAAAGCTGACATTGTCCCAAACCACGACACAGACAGGTTGCACTTCCTGCTGATGATCCTGTTGCTCTCGCTCAAACAAAACATTTCTTAGACCATCCAGAAATGTGAGAAGATGTTCAGTATTGTATGGCTCCAAGGTTGCATGTGCATGGAGAACCCCATGATTGCTTATGGCTGCACAAAGGGTGACATTGCCACCAAGCTGACCAGGGACTTCCATTATTGCACGTTGGCCAATTACGTTTCTCCTTCTTCTCTTCAGAAGATTGAATCCAGCTTCATCTACAAAAATCCATTCATGGGGCCTTTCCATGGAATCCAGTTCAAACACTCTCTGTAAATGAAAATAAAGCCATTTACTGTAGCAAGTGATACTGAAAGACTTTTACAATAGTGTCTTTGTATGCATTCCTGATTTACATACACAACAACATACTGCAATTTACAGTAACTGTAGGCTAGAAGCTCAGAGGTGTACTGTAAGCATCAGCACTGAAAATGTCTGAGTGTTTACTTACTTGCACATACTGATGTTGTAGATCTTGGACCCTTTCGGAGTTGCGTACAAAGGGTACTCTGTATACTTGCTTCGTGCGTATGCGGTTACGTCGGAGGACACGGACAATGGAAGAAAGGCTTACGCTGTTGATTCCTTCAAAATTTAAATCGTCTTCAATAACTCTTTGCTGAATTTCACGGAGTCGGATGGCATTGTTTTGGCGGACCATATCAACATTGAGAACCTCTTGCTCTTGGGAGAACATAGTAGTTCTACCACCCTGACGTGGTAGTCTTGCAATTCTACAAAATTATAGAAAAAAACAAACATACATGTAGAAAAAGTATGATGGAAATTATTACTATACATAAAATGTTGTCTGTTTGGACAGCTTTTCTTTATTTTCCCAGTTCACTGTAAAGTATATTGACAAAGTGAATTACTCATTGAAATGATGAAAATACAGTGTAAAAAAATATTACCTGTTCTCTTCTCTGAATGTCCTGATTATGGTGGCCACAGAGAATCTGCTCAAATTAGGTTGAACTCTTTGTCCTGCCTCCCTCACTGTCATTCCATGCACAAGAACATGGCCTATCACAGTAGCTCTAATTTCATCTGAAATGACTGTTCTTGGTCTTACTCTTCCTCATCCTCTTCGTCCACCACCTCGTATACGCACTCTTCCTCTACCTCTCGTATTGTTATCCATAGTTGATGGATGTACACGTGCCATCTGTGCACTTTGAAATGGCTTATATTTTGTACCTTCTCATCACATAATTAGAAACAAGTGTGAACAATTTTGAATCGTCGTGTGTAAACGATGAAAACTGTGCTTCCGTTGCGTTTAAGTTTTGCTGTCCTGTGTTTAGTGTTTTGCAACACAAGTTCATTACAGTGTGAATTGTGTTTTAGTGAGTGAGAATGTGTTTAGAGTTTAGCAAAAAGAGTGCATGAGATTTGCAAACAGTGTCTAACTGCCTGAACTTGTTTAAGGTTTTGCAGAAAGAGTGATTTATTCGACAAATTGGTTTAGGCTATTGAGAATTTGGTTCAGAGAATGGGGTTTATTGTCTTAGCAATTGAAATACATTTTGCATTTTTTGTAGAATTTCAAGACTACCACATGATGGTGGAAGGACTGCTATGTTCTCCCAACAGCAAAGTGAAGTGAAGTGACTTGTGACCCAGTATGCTGACCCATACTTGGAATTTGTGCTCTGCATTTAACCCATCCAAGTGCGCGCACACACACACAGTAGTGAACACACACACACCCGGAGCAGTGGGCAGCCTTTTTAGCTGCGGCGCCCGGGGAGCAGTTGGGGGATCAGTGCCTTGCTCAAGGGTCTTGCTCAGTCGTGGTAGTGAGGGTGGCAGGGAGCACTGGTCATTCACTCCCCCCACCTACAATCCCTGCCGGACCCGAGACTCAAACCCACAACCTTCGGGTTCACCTTCAGGTTACAAGTCCGACTCTCGAACCATTAGGCCACGAGTGCTCTTGTTGTTGATATGGTAATTCAAAACAGTGCCATCCGACTGCAGAGAGTTGTTGAAGACAGTGTAAACTGTGAAGGAATCAACAGTGTCAGCCTTTCTACCATTGACCATGTCGTCCAAGGCAACAGGGTAAGCATGAAGCAAGTGTACAGTGTACCCTCTGAGTGCAATGCAGAAAGGACCAAATATCAATGATATCAGTATGTGCAAGTAAGTGCGCATTCAGACACTTTCAGCACTGATGCTTACAGCACAAAGCCTACTGTTACTGCAAACTGCACTATATTGTTGTGCATGTAAATCAGGAGTGCAAACAAATACACTGTTGCAGAAGGCTGTCGTTCTGTATCACTTACTAAACAACCTATTTACTGTATCTGTGTCAAAAACCTTGGTGTTATTCTAGATCCTTTGTTGTGTTTTGATAAGCAGATTAGTGCTGTTGTCAAAAGCAGCTTCTTTCAGTTGAGATCTATTGCTAAAATCAAGAAGATGCTATCTAAGCAGGATCTGGAAACTGTTATTCACACATTTATAACATTAAGGTTGGACTACCGTAATTCCCTTTATTTGGGGTTGCCTAAGACTGCGCTAGATCGCCTGCAAATGGTGCAAAATGCAGCAGCCAGACACTTGACTGCCACCAGGAAGCTTGAGCACATCACTCCAGTTCACTCCAAATTTTATTATTTGTTTTTTAAGCTTTGCATGGGCTTGCTGCCTAGTACATATGTGATCTCCTTACTCCGTGTACTGCCTCAAGATCTCCTCAATCATCAAGTCAATTACTGCTTTCAGTCCCACATTCACGTTCCAATCCAAAGGTGACTGGGCTTTCTTGGTGCCTGCTCCCAGGCTCTGGAATAGTCTCCCTTTTCATATAATATTATCCTCCTCTGTTGCTATGTTCAAATCCTCTTTGAAGACTCACTTTTATTCTTTATCTTTTAATTCAGTCGGAGGCTGTAAAATTTCCATTTGTCTTCCGTTATCTTTATATAGAGAGAGTGTTTGAATTGGATTCCATGGAATGCATTTCTGTAGATGAAGCAGAGTTCAATCTGGTGAAGAGTGGAAGGAGAGGCAGGAACTTTGTTTGGGACAATGTCAGTCTTCACCGTGGTGCCCAGAAACGCAAGTGGCTCAACATCAATCAACAATTCATAAATGGTTGCCTTCCACCGTACAGCCCTTTCTTCAACCCAATAGAAGAGGTTTTTCTCTGCGTGGTGGTGGAAGGTCTATGAGCAAAACCCATATACCATGGAAAATCTCTTACAGGCAATGGAATTGGCCTGTGGTGATATAGTGTTGTCGAGGCTGAATCTGGAACAGCAGAGGGTATTTCCCCTGGTGCCTGGCAAGGGACAACATTGCTTGTGAAGTGGACGAAGTCCCCTGGCCGGACCCAGCACAAATGCTGCAGAAGAATGATTTTCTCATTGACTTTAATTTTGCAGTTGCACAACTTTTTTTGAGTGTACTGTAATTTGCTTTTCATTTGGTGTTTTTGTTCTTTGGGCTTTTGCCCTTAGACTACTGCATTATATACAGTATTACTTGCAGTACTTACAGTATAAAATATATTTACTGTTGTGATTATTTTTTATTTATATTAACTCTCTGTTGTCTATTTTTGATGCAGTCTCGCTGTGTGTATGATCGGAAAGCATTGTTTGATTTTGAAATGGTTTTGTTTGATATTGCCTCAAATGAAAGTTGTGAGAAAATGGGTGAAGATTTCAAGAAATGTGTCTTAGCACCTGAGAAAAAAAAAACTGTAATATACACCTGCAACAACCAACCGACACCTTCTAACCAATCAGAGTCCAGAATTAAACAGTGATGCGGTACAACGGATCACACCCAGCTCCTCATCCATTACTTTCTGACACTGCAGCGCTTCAGTGTGTGTTCTTTCTTACACATTATGTCGTAGATACAATTTCACATGCTGCTTACACATTTAATAAACATACAGTTGTGTTTTTTCTTCTTTCCACTGAGCAGATCAGAGTGCTCACGCCCACGCAGAGACACGCAGGCCACCGTTTCCATGGTGAGCGCAGGAGGCAGAGCTGCACATGAATATTCAGAACTGCAAAAAGGAGTCACTGTCTCTGGAGGAAAATTACGGCCAAAATTATAAAATGACATACCAAGAGAGAGAGAGAGAGAGAGAGAGAGAGAGAGAGAGATGGAGAGAAAAGTTGAGAGAAAGAAAAACAGTGAGAGAGACAAATTGAGAGAGAGAGACAGAATGGGAGGGAGAGTGGGTGAGAGAGAGAGAGAGAGAATTCCTGTATAATTGGATGGAGATGTAGAGAAATCAGGCCACCGACACCAGTTCTGAAAATTCCCTCTCTGAAACCGGAGCATCCAGACTGCCCACTTACAGTGATTACTCAGTAAAAAAGCACTGCCAGTGTTTGTTCTGGTTTTATTACTGGTTTTAAAGTTTTTTTCAAAGCAGAACATGTCTTTTTTTCACTCACAGGAAAATTATCTGGCTGCGCTGGGCACTCGCTGATTTCAGACTGAGATGGGGCGGAGTAAAAGGGCATTGGGGAGCGTCTATAAAATGACTGACAGGAGGCCCATCCAAACACAAACAAGCATTCCGGATTGTAACACACTTTTCCAAACGAGGTTCTAATACACTAGTGCTTTTTTATCACGTTTTCATGCACATATATTCCAGGTTATTTGTAGAAGTAAGAAATAAAACTTTAACTACATATCCTATAGCACTATGGGTAACACGTTACTATAAGCTGCACAAAGAATCACTATATTAATATCACAATAATGCTTTGACACATTGTACTACTCCTTAGCATATCAAGAAATAATGAACCATTACATACATTACCAGTCTCTAAGTCAGATATTAATAACCATTAATAATTATAACTGTTCAATATCTTAGATATGCGTCTATACAGTGCATATTAATATCGAATAAAGATTTGGTTGTTTAAAATTTGTTGCTTGAAAAGGTCAACGAACATAACAACATTTAGCTTTTAATATTTAACCATCAGCGTGCATGTTTCTAGAAATAAGACATCGAGGTGAAGTGGTTATGCTTCATACCAAGTGAAAAATAGAGTCGCTGAAAAATGGACAGTTTTTTTTTTTTTCAAAACATTTTTCAACCAGGATGTTAAATAGAGAGAGAAATGTTTTAATAGAGCAAGACTGAAAAAAGAAAGAAAGAAAGACAGAGGGAAAAAGGGAAGATGGAGAGGTCAAAGTAAGAGAGGTAAAAGAGACAAAATGATGGAAGGTAGGAAGAAAGTGAAAGAAAAATACGAAGTGATGGTAGAGGAGTGAGTGGAGGAGCTGGAGGCGTGTAGGCAGCACACTGACTAACAGCTCTGTACTACACACACACACACACACACACACACATTCACACACTCACACATGCACACACCGCCTCCTTTTCATTAACCCACAGAAATTCAGCTTGAATTACATTCCTGTTTTCCTCTTTCTCTCTGATTCCTCGCAGCTCCTCCTGATGACATCATCATTACTCACAGATCCTCTTGTCTGTCCTGAGTTGAATTTCATACACGTAAGCCCTTCACGTATATTTGCATCTGTTCTATAGTTTCTACACAAAAACGTCCCAGAATGAACATCACTCTTTCTGATGTGTGTAGTGTGTTTGTATACAGTGGTTTTCATCAGGCGTCTCCTTCCTCATTTACACCTCACACTCTTAATGGGGTCTGAGACTCTGCGTAAATGTCAGCTGTCTTATGGGCTCGGCGAGTCTCTGCTCCAGCATCTGAGTCTGCTCCACCTGACCTTTCCTTTAATTACGCAAATTGAAATCAAATGAAAGAGAGACTCCAAAAAGCTCCCTTCTTTTGCAAACATAAATCAACAACTATCATCCGAGGTGCTGAGCAATTACGGAAAAACACACACATTTTATATCCGAGTAATATGTGATCAGACATGAAAAAAACATGTGTAAGTGTGTTTCAGTGCATTATACCCATTGAATAAACACATTCTGGGCCTTATTCGGAGCTGAGTAAATCACACATAGTGAGGATTTAATACTGAAACTGAGCAGATCAGTTTTCAGACCTCTACAGAAGTCCAGAAAGGCCATCTCATGTCAACAAAACTTGTTTTCTGGAAGATAACAAAAGTTGTTTTCTTGAGACCACAACTTATTTTTCTCATGTGTCAAAGTTCGTCAATGGGCATACATACTATACATCAGGGAGCTCAGACAGCTGAAAGTATGTGGACACCTGACCATCACACCCATATGTGGTTGTTCCCCAAACTTTTGCTACAAACTTAGAAACACACAACTGTATAGAATGTCTTTGTGTGCTGTAGCATTACAATTTCCCTTCACTGGAACTAAGAGGCCCAAACCTGCTCCATCATGACGATGCCCCTGTGCACAAAGCGAGCTCCATGAAGACATGGTGTGTTAAGGTTGGAGTGGAAGAACTCGAGTGTCCTGGACAGAGCCCTGACCTCAACCCCACTGAACACCTTTGGGATGAACTGGAACACCGACTGAACCCCAGACCTCCTCACCAACATCAGCACCTGACCTCACTAATGCTCTTGTAGCTGAATGAACACAAATCCCCACAGCCACGCTCCAAAATCCAGCAAAGGGGGAATAAATCTAGAATGAGATGTTCAACAAACACATATGAGTGTGAAGGTCAGGTGTCCACATACTTTTGGCCATATAGTCTATCTGTCTATCTATCTATCTATCTATCTATCTACTTGTCTGTCTGTCTGTCTGTCTGTCTAACCCTGGAACTGTTGCAGTGCAGAAATTACCTGGCAATGAACGCTCGGCATCACTATAGTGTTCCCTACAGTGTAGCTGCAGATTTCTGAGTTGCCTTTTCAGGTTACGGACACTAATTTGGAAATGGTCTAGCACTAACAACCATAAGTCTAGATAGATAGATAGATAGATAGATAGATAGATAGATAGATAGATAGACTTACAGTACTTATACTGTAAGTTGAGAAAAATACTCTAAGTCGTGATCTCAACAAAACAACTTTTATGTCAAGAAAACATCATTTGGTATCAAAAAAAAAGAAATAACACACAGCCTTTCTGGACTTTCATAGACCTCAGACACAACTACTGACTTAAACACTACTCAGTAGTACACCATTTAGTATCTTATAGCTTAACTGAGTTGTGCACACAATTAACTGTCAGCCCCCGATATACAAAATAAAATGCAAAATATCCATATGTGCTGGATCAAGTGCTATTTTATGTGCTGCTGAAAAGGTGTGGAGGCCATGTTATTAAAGCATACCAAACTTACAGTGATTAATGTTTTTTATTTGTTTTTTTTGTCAATGTTTGCTATTTTCTCTTTCATATATCATTGTATGTGTTTTTTTTTTTTTTTTTGTCCTGGAGGAACCTTGTTTTGTTTCACTGTGTACTAACTAGCTGTATTATTTTTCATTTTTTTAAATTTCTGCTTGTATTTAAATGTGGTGTACTGGACGCTAGTAAAAAAACAAAAAAAAAAAAAACATCTCAGATACTTCTACTCAAGGAAAATTTGAAACCCATGAAAGCTTGAACCACACGTAGGTAGTTTGCTTTATCTAAATAAGGAGCACAGGAAAGTGACATTTGCGTAACCTGATTCAGAATACCAGGAACTTTGCCTGTGTGTATATTCATGTAACTTGTGGACTTAAGCTGCTGACGGCCCACTGCATTCGGCAGATGCTTTTATCCAAAGCCCACAGAGCTGAGCACTTAAGAGTCTCGTCAACAGTGGCTGTTTAAAAAACCCGTGGATTTAAGCTCACAGCCTTAATGTTGTGTTGTTGTTCTTTTGGCTGCTCCTATTAGGATCATTGGTCCGCATGTTTGATTAGGCATGGGTTTTATGCAGGATGCCCTTCCTGACACAACCCTCCCATTTTATCCGGTCTTAGGACTGGCACTGAGAGTGCATTCCCAGTAGTGTATTCCCTGCTTGGGAATCGAACCCCGGCCACGGCGGTGAGAGTGCGGCGGGGGGAGAATCCTTAGCGGCTAGCCCAAACTCTTAACGTACAGAATTTTAGAAACTGTCACAGAAATACAGCATCAAGAGTTAATCCACTGTCACAGCGCCCCCTACTGATCTTTGTCCAAAGTAGTTGAGGGTCCAACACCAGCCGCATTGTGGAGCAGCTCACTGTAAAACACTAATTATTATTTTTATTTAATCCCTGAGCAGCTCACACATCGCCACGCCTCAATGGATTCTTCTGTACATTATCACACTCACACACACACACACACACACACACACACACACAAGACAGTGTTATACGCAGCACACATACAGGGTTGTCAAAGTTAGCATAAAACAGTCAATTAAATCCTTCTGCTCTCTCAAACAGCATTAAATTGGTAATTACAGTAGTACAGCTCCATCTCCTCCCATGCGCTAATAAAGCTACTCCAGTCATTTCTCAGTGTTCTCGGTGACATTGCAGGTAATAAGATGAAAACTGAGCAGACTGTGTGGAAAAAGAGAAGTGTCTCAAATACAGATACAGGCCTACTCAATATTCCCTCTAATTAAAGCAGACGTCAAACATGTTAACCTTATAATCATTGCTCCATGCGAAAGCAAGATAAATGTGATCCAGACTTCTTTGGAATGTGCAGTTTTAGGAAAATAATCATCTCTGGGGTGGTAACAGTAACCCCGCCCCCACTGTTGATTGTCTGGTTAACAGTAAAGGACGTTAGTTAAAGGGAAAACGTTAATGTGAAGTGCTATCACCCTGATTTACCATCCCTTTACAATCAGGTAGTAGACAAGGAAGGAAGAAGTCCTGAAATAGAAAGATGGAGGGATTTGATGGAACGCTTGTTTAAATTTTACATTTTTTAAATTCGCATGTTCGGAAAAAAAAGTCGTAACTAGCCGTGTAAACGTGCATGACTATTTAAATCCCGCTGCCAGTCCCTTGAGCAAGAAGTGGTGTTAATATATCTGATATATTTTTAATATTATTAATGCCTAAACATTCCATTAAATAAACATAGTATCTTAAATCCCACGAGTTGCAAAGTGTTATAAACGATGCCGCCATTTCTCTAACAATACAATTAACACATTAACACATTTATCGGTACTGCATTCCTACAGCACTAATTACCAGCTCTTTATTTAAAACTGAATTTAATTAAAGCCCTCCGACTGCATAAATGACTCTGAGCGCTAATTTCATCTTTTAAATATGTTCGCGACACAGGACGCTTCTGGATTTGTGTGTAGAGCACACACACGGGGGAAATCAGGAAATTAGGAAATTGCACTGAAACCCAGAATGATTATACACTGCTCTCAAAGCATCTGAAACAACAACAACAACAACAACAACAAAAACCTCATTCTGCATTCACAACAGCACATTCATTTCAAATCAGCAGTTCAATATGTTCTGTGTGAAAGCATGGAACGTTCACTATTTGAACGCTGCGAGAGTGGAATCACATTTTTACGAATTGATACGTAACTATGAATGATGTGAAAAAGCACAACGTGAATTAGCGTTTGAATATACGCCAGGATGTATTTATTTATAAAGAAGCATTCGTTGCGTATTAGTTTGTTGTAAGATTTCAGATTTGTCCATGCTTACAACAGCCGTCTGATGGAAAACTGTAATTTTCGTGTTGAGATGATGCCTGACTGCACTCTCTTCATTTTTCGTCCAGTGTTAAAAGCGTATACGCTCATAAATACGCTGATTTAGCGTACACTCTCATAAAAGGAGCAAGGATACAAAAATGCAAAATGTGGTTTTCGACTACAAAGTTAAATTGTTGCATCGTTTATCTATAATGGACACAAGTTGGAGGGTAATTGTGTAAACGAAAGACACAGGCTGACAGCAAGGACACTTTAGCGGTTTATTAAACAGAATGTGCAACTATAATTAAAAACAGACAGGAAAACACGATAAATAAACCAAAACGGGAGCCTAACCTACAGAAGAACAGAACCAGGAAGTAAACAAAACACAGCGAACCTGGACAGAAGCTACTAACAGAAATGACAACAGGTTGAGTAAAGAGCTAGCTGAGCAACACACGACTACGAATGCAATCAGGGAGCGAAAAAGTGACGCGGCCAAGAGCTTCGAAAAAGATGTTCAGGTGTTGAGACTGGCGAGGCGGGGTGCTGGGTTCACACTGCTGAGGGTGTGGTGTTGGGAGCTGTGGGAAGAGGTTGGCTTGCTTGCTGGACTGGGCACGTTACAGTAATTCTTAAGGAGCATTGCATCATTCTCAATAATTTAAGTGCACCAAAAGTGTGTTTCTATTGACGAACGTTTTCAAATTTCCACTTCTTGAAGCAGAACGTTCCCCTTTCAGAGTGTTTCAGAATATTAGGTTTGCTATAAGAGAATCAGTGTCATTGCCCGTCCATAGTATCTTCTGAATGATGCAATTACATATTGTGTTTGTTTTTACGTGAGGAATAAAACACTTTTGGGGCGTGAGGTTAGCGGTTTAAAGAAAAATAATCAACAGCGATGAAGCAGAGTTACTGTTACCACCCAGAAGTTGATTATCTTCCTATAACATCACATCCTGAAGTGTTTTTTTTATTTTTTTTATTGCTCTTATATAACAGCGATTGCCAGCGATTACATTTTGTTGTTTCCTAAGAAGAGCATCATACTTTTTATCTGGTTATAGTTACATTTAATGTCATGGAACGTCTGTGAAACAAGTTAGTTCCTGTTAGCAGCTATAAAGAGTCACTCCCTCACCAGACACTCTTTTCTCTCTCTCTCTCTCTCTCTCTCTCTCTCTCTATCTTGAAATTAATAAGACAAAAAAACAGTTTGTCCTGGAGCAGTTTCGCCTGTTGGAAAACTTCCGTTTGCAGCTTTACCTCTGATTGTTGCAAAGCGCTGACACTGGAGACTCCTTCCATAAATGTTAAATAGAAATGTCCTTACAGAAAACTTCACCATATCAATGATTATTCACGTTTTTTATGCGTTTGTGTAGAGCATACAAGTTCCTGTGTGTGGGTTGTTACATATTAGAACAAGTGCATTAATATAAACCTGTGATTTGGAGGTGCACTACTGTCAGAGCTGCAGTTATAGAGAATTAATCCACACCTTCTGACCAATCACAATCCATCATTCAGTATAAACTGTGATAACTATCATCTCTCTACAGTTCTTGGTATTGTCCAGCTGCACTGTGTGTGTGTGTGTGTATGTGTGTGTTGTGAAGGGCAGGGTGGAAGGTCAGAGTTTTCCAGGCCTGCAGTCAGTGAGGTAATGAAGCATCTCACACAGCTGGTAGAGAGCAGGTCAAGCCTCAAGTGAGAGCAGCCGCAGAAGGTCAGACAGAGAGAGGAGGCAGGAGACAGAGCAAGGGGAAGTGAAAATAAAAATAGGTTAGGTGGGAGAAATAGGACCGCAATGAAGGATTACACTTTATACAAAGCGCATCTACATATATTCCCAAAGACCGACATGAACACCTCACGATTTAAGCTACGTTCTCCCTAGAAATGTTGGCTTCTTTGTTTTTTTTGAGGCGCAGAAGAGCTTTTAAAAGTTGAAACAAGCTTTGAGAAAAGCGCCGAGTGAAGTGCCATCACGGCTTCTGTAATGCGCGGTGAGAGGCAGAATGCAGGATTCACAGGAAGGCAGAAACCAAAAAACGTACATACATATCTAAAAGTGAGAAAAAATGGTGAGGGTCTAAACCAGGACGTATACCAGAAACAGGAAAATACAGCTCAGAGCGTGGTGCCGAATGCATGATAAGACTTTGAGACAGACAGAGGAGGGTATGAACACCACACTCATGGCACTTTGGTGAAGAAACGTGGTTAATGAGAAATAACTTTAAAAAAAAATCACTGTCAATATTTATTATTATTATTATTATTTCGTTAACAAATGAATATGCTTCACAAGGAAAAATAAAAAGGCAATAAAATAGATTATAATAAGAATCCATTGTAGACATAATATGAGCAATAATAATCATCATAATCATCATCATTTAGGAACAACATGAGCAAAATAAGAATGATAGTAAATAATAACAAGAAATCATAAACAAAGGTGCTTTGTAAAAATATATACTTTTTTTCCGCATTTGTCTCTCTAAGTTGGTTGCTAATTCCCACCCACCAGTCAGCTCTCCCCCATCTCACGACAGCTACAAACTGGGGATGATGAAGGCTAACACGTGCTTCCTCTGAGACGTGTGAAGCAAACCAACCACATCTTTTCTTTTGCTTCATCACAGGGCAGTGTAAGACACTTGGAGGAATGTGCTATCCACCCTCTTCTGCATACATGAGCTCACAGATGCTCATGATTGGCTAGTGTCCCTGTGATTGATAGGGGAGAGAGATAGTATGCCCCTCCTCCCAGACAACTGTGGCTTTCTGTCAGTCCTGGGAATTAAATACAACCTACCATTAAGCTTTAATGAAAGTGTTTCATTATTTAAACCATTGCGATATTTTACAGAATGGCTTACAGATTTCCAAATGGAGCGCTTACAATCTGGTTAGAACTCTAACAACCGAGAACAAACGAGGTGCTGAAGATTGTCCGAGCTCTTTACGTGCATCAAAATTCCAGCTTCTGATGGCGGAAGAACGTTCTCCATGCTCACTGGCTCTCTGTATCTGGCATGATCTTGCCTTCCCGCTGCTATCACAGCCGAGTTAATGATTGGCGTCTATTCTGGCTCTTTTTCCAACCTCCTTGGCATGAAGTGCAGAGTTCTGCTAATAAAGTGAGCTGAGAAGGCGAGGAAACATAATGTGTTTTTATCAAAACATGTCCAATGTGCTTGTGTGAGATGAGATTTAGAGGAAGTGTCGCCGGGCGAGGCAGTGAAATGGGCGAGCACACACTATTTCGCACTTATTTTACCCTCAGGACATGAAGCCGCACTCACACACCGGAGAAATCCCTTCTCATTACACTTTCTCTCTGGATATATTGCTCTCTCCTACTGCATGTATAGGGTTAAATACTTTAACATATAACTATTTGTAAACACATGAATTCACAGTGCATCACACGTCTGCATGCGACGTTAAAAAATTTGTTCAATCCAAAAGAAGTCTTACATAAGCTCCGGATCATCACTAAGATCTAGTACTGTAGGCTCGATGCACCCAAAATCAACAAGAAACAGTGTGCTGGAGCAGCTTTCTGGTATTATTAGGGATGCGTCGCAACCAATTTTTAAGACTGAGTACAAACATGAGTATGTTTTGTTTGTTTTTTTGGTCAATATTCTGTACGTACCAAATGACTACTTATGTATAAGTACCTAGTTTGAGAGCTACTAGAATCCCCTGAGCAAACACTCTCTTGCGTACTAATAACTTAAACATTCTTGACAAGCTGTCACAAAGAAGGCTCTAATACAACGGAAAGGATATTACGCACCCAAAAAGCAAAAGAAGACATCATCATCGCCTTGTCCTATCAAAGGACAAATTGCACAGAAGGACAGATGACAGAACCAGAAGTTTTTTTTTTTTTGGTTTGATGACTCTTCTGCTCACTGTCTTTGGTATTCAGAAGAACCACGGCATTAGCATAGTAGGGCATTAGAAATTGCAAATGCAGCTGCTGATCTGTCTTTGAGCGCTTAAGTGGAATAGTTTGCCCTGCATCATTCTTAATATAACGTCTAGTGATTTAATGCATCAGACCTAAGGAACACTACAAGCCTGTCTCTGATTATATTTTACCACCAATCCTGATCCCCAGCCAAGCGCCATCACATCATTTCACTCCCAGCTGTTTGGCTTGCTTGCCAAGAGCTGAGGTTTAGCTAATGAGCTCATTAGGAGCAGGTGTTACCTACCTGTGCACATGCTGGCACAATCACGTTCAACCCAGTGACCTTCATCTGAGAGCTCCAGTCAAACCCCTTTGCCCCAATTAATCTCTGAGAACCCTGCATTGATCCAGATGAAAACCTGCTTTATTTCCCTCAGTACATTACACAGGGCCTTGTATGGTGGATAAAGCTGTGTATTTAGGTTTTCTGACACAGGAAAGTTCTAAGGAAAGATTTCTAAGTAACACTTTCTTATTCACTTTGAAAGATTTTTTTAAAAAGCTGGTGATGAAACAGCTGCTGTAACATAAGTGAGAATAGGAAAGAACTTGTTTCACATATAATAAATGAATAAATTCCATGAACCCACTCAAAAAAAGGTTCTAACATAATCCAACTATTCAAATATCATTGTTTAAATGTGTCCAATAACACACTGGCTTTATATTATTCCTGAATTTCCCTCCAACAGAACTCATTAGATAGTTGATATTGTTTACAGGATGACTTGTTTTCGAGTTATTGGCATTTGGGTTATTGGGTCAAATGAAGGGACCAGTAAAACAGGTTAATAACTCGATAATAAGTAACTCGATAATAGTGGGTTGTGATTTCCACCACTGTAACAAAATGAAAAAAAATAAATCACAGACCCCTTGGCTATGCTTCACGGACCTAATGTAATGTACTTAACCAGATTATACTATTTGAATGTATAATTGTGGCTTGAATTATATTAATTGCTCATCATAAATTGTAACAGTTGTTGTTGGCTACATTCGCCTCTGCAAAATTCAGGCACCAAATATTTTTGGAACTACTGGCCAGGAGCTAAAATTAGCCCTGCTTTCTCCACTGGGAACATACCTAAAGTTCCTGAGTTCCTGCAAGAAAGTTGCTGAGCTCCTGACAATGTTACTGCAGTGTAAATATGTCTTTTCTTGGTTACATTTAATTGAAGAAGAACGCTGCATTCATTTTCCGAACCATTCTTTTAAGAGCTCATCCTACCCCCTCAGAGTGCATCAAGCGGCTGTCAGTGCAATAACGCATCACTCGTCAGCAATTCCCCAGGTTGTATGCTGTGGCTGGAGAGTAAGCATGCCCTTTCTGACATCGCTTCTTTTGAACATGAGCTCTGGCCTCAATCTGTTAGTTC
The DNA here is from genome assembly GCA_022985145.1 of Pangasius djambal. Classification (NCBI taxonomy): domain Eukaryota; kingdom Metazoa; phylum Chordata; class Actinopteri; order Siluriformes; family Pangasiidae; genus Pangasius; species Pangasius djambal. The sequence goes on along the minus strand of CM040983.1, from coordinate 3,584,093 downwards.
AGCTCTCAGCAGTAGCCAGGCATTTTGATTCTGATGGTACGCTATAAAGTTTGCCCAGCCTGCGTCTAATGACTAAATTTGTCACAGAAAACGGTGGAGAATTGCTTTTCAGTCAGCATGCTGATCCAGAATTATAAAGACCCGCAATCTGATGATTTTAAGTCAAAACACACTCCTGTAGGCCCTTTTCCATCCACTGACGTTGTAAGAAGAAAGACGTTGGCACTGCAGAATAGCGATTACATATTTTCTTTAGATATCACCCTGGCCAAAGGAAATACACCAAGGAGAAAAAAAAGATATTCGGTATAAACACTATTTTATTGTTTGTTTAGTTTTACTTTTGCATTACTTAAAAAGCCTGTATGTATGACAAGACGATTTGTGAATTTTTTTTTTTATTGTGAATCGTCCATGGTCATGAAGGACAAGGGCTGGGATGCAAGGGCAAAACCAGTCAATATTTCAGGCAGTCAACAAAACTGGCAAACTAAACAAACAGGGTCAAAAAAAAAATAGCATGCACTCAGTAGTAAAGGCTTGATACCAATTAGTGTACTAGTGTGATTGGAACTCATCTGTGAGTGAGTAAGGTGTCGTGACAGATCAGGTGATAGGTCTTGTATTTTGTTCTTTGGCTGATGGCTCTGGGGAATGGAGTTTGTGTGTGCAGACAGAGCTGATGTAACAGTCCCAGAATTATTATATCCACAAATATGTTCTTGTATTTACTACCTATTGCACATCCAGAGAGGATCCCTCCTTAAATTGCTCCTCCTGGGACTTCTATTTTTGACATAGCACCAAGAGGGCTGACCAAGAAGAGATATTTTCACCAAATGACTGACTACCTGATCCCCACTCTCACAATCAGGATTTCCTCTGGGAATCCATAGTGTAGGTCGGAATATTTGCTAGTCGCACTTGGGTAGTCATGCTAGAAAGCCGTGACTTCTCACTGTGCTTGTATGACATCGTCTATCATTCGTTCATCTTCAGTATGTGCTTTAGTCTGATCAGGATCACAGTGGATCCAGAGCCTATCCCAGGAACACTGGATGTAAGGCAGGTATGTAACCTGGATGGGACATAATATCTCACAAAGTTCATTTGCTTGTCCTTTTTTCGTCCTCAAAAAGGTCAGCTCAGACTTCGCTATCCCAAGCCAGAAATTCCAGCTCAGTTCCTGGGGATCTCCAAATGTTCCGAAGCCAACGGTGAGATATAATCTCTCCAGTAGGTCCAGAGTCTACCCCGAATCTCTGTCCAGTAGAAGATGCCAAGGTTCAAGTCTGTCTAAGGCTGTGCATCACATGTACCCTTCATGAGGGTCTTTAGGATTACTCTTTGTCTCACAAAATGATTAGGCAAAAAAGAAGACAATTTCAACATCAATGATTTAACCATAGTGTTTATGATTTTTTTATTTAATACGGGAGACAACGGAACATTTTTCTGCTTTCTCAGCTATAGCAGTGGTCAGATCAAACATGACTAAAATTTGCTAGACGGAAAAGCCAATTCACTGAAGAGGTGTGGCTACTTTCAGTTTTGCACCAACTAGCTAGGTAAGCGTTAACCTGCTCATTTTTGAACCTTGGCTTTTTTTTAACCAGTAGAAAACAAGAGAGCACATCTGTGGGATCTGTGCTGTTTATTATTTATGCTGTTAGCATGGAGCCACTGACATATGCTCACTTTTTTGTGGTAAAAATCTTTTTTCTCTCTCTCTCTCTCTCTCTGTCTGCAATGATTGACTTGTTGGCACCTTTGCAATTGGATTAAAAGCTAAAATCCTGTGATGATTCTAAAGCAAAATTTCCCTTTGAAAACCTGGCCTCAGGAGTAGGGTTGGGGATGCATGCTTTCGGGCAAACACATTCACTCACTTCCATGTAGTAATAACCTTCAGAATAGAGCCATGGGGTTTGAGCTACAGACACTCAGAGGCTCCTGTGATTATTATATGTGCAGAACCGGCTGGTCTGCTGAGGTCTAGGAGGCCATCTGAAGAAGATTGAGAAAGAAAATAAGAAAATGAGATAAAAACGTTTTCAGATGTTCTTATACTTATGCCAGTGGTGTATAAAGTGCCATTGTTGGAGCTAAAGACTATAAGTCCAGTCAGGTTCAATGTGACAGGAGGTTCTTGACCTTGATTTTCATCCAGCGAACATTTCCATCATGTCCTTGAGCAAAGTCTTTCATTTTAATGAAGTACAGTAGCTGCAACAGGTGCAACAGCAAGTTATCGGGCTCACTTCATCAATCAATGCAGCGCAGAGGAAGGGAAATGAGCTCTCAACATCCTTACCCTGAAATAATGGATCTTTCAGGAAGCATAATGTGTTGTGCTTTAAATTCAGCCCTGCAGGACCACGACATTGCACACTGCAGTGCTTTCTCATCACGAACTCTTAGTAGAACGTATTAATTTATTATCGCATAACCTGGATTTAGACAGCTCTGCTCTAGAGGGTTCATCTACAGTTTAAAGAAACCAAGGAAAATGCCAAAAGCATGCAACGATTCATCAGGAATACTGTTAAGCATTAATCTTCGGTAGGTGCTTAATCCTGGTCAGGGTCACACTGGGTCCAATCCCAAGAACACCGGGAGCAAGGCAGGAATACAACCTGGATGGGATGTCAGGTCATTGCAAGGCCCCCGCATTCATTCACCCCTAGGGGAAAGTTAGTGTTGCCAATCCCCTTGTTTTTGAGAGGTGGGAAGTAACTGGAGAACTCGTGCAGACACAGTGAGAACATGTGAAACTCCACACAAACAGTAACCCTAGCTCAGGATAGAACAGGGTACCCTGGAGCTGTGAGCCATAAACACTACCTTCTGAGTCACCGTGCCGCCCAAAAAGGGCTTTAATTGAGCTCTGTTTTGTTGGCAAGACAGTTTTTGGTCCAAACAAGTTTCAAGCTGCTAAGAAAACTCATGTGTATAAATGTCTGAATGCTCAAAAGGCACGAGGAATAATAGCATTAGTATAGACGGGTCATGGAGGGGGCTCAGTCTGTGGGTTGTGTGTGTATTTGTGAGACAGAATGAGCGAAGCCGAGAAAGTGCGTGAGAGAAACAGACAGATAAATGAGGGAGGGTAACCGCAGAAGGTGGGAAAGTGAGAATGAGAAAAGGTGAAAGAGAATTAGAGGTTAAAAGAAGAAAGAAAATCGAGACAGGAAATTGAGAAGAAATAAGAAACCGGTAGGCAGAATGCAGGAAGTGTAACAGTGCCCCCTAGAGATGCAAACGCACACGGCTACACACTGATCTCATAGACGTGTATGCTGTATGGATGTCCCTGCGTATCTCATAATACAACCGTGGAAAAAGTACAACCTGTGAGATCGGAGCAGGCGATATCAAGAGCAGTGCATGCTGGGAGTGAGATGAGACTGTAGCACTTCACGGGCATTGATGACTGGGTCACTGAGCAACAGACTAAACTCAGTCCTCAATTTTCAGCCTTTCATCTTTGATATTTTGTTCAGGTATCGAGCTTTGGTACAGTTTTAGAAGGAAACATCATGGTGTAATATTATTTAAAGTGCATAGTACTAATGTTCTGAATAACTCAGCTATGCCTCAAATCACATATTTACCTACTATATTAAACAATTTTGGGTATGCAAATACCGTATATACATATATTCGGGGCTGGATTTGAGGGAGAATGTGAAGCAAAGCAAATGGCCAAAAAACGTCTACCTTATAGATGTTCAAAGACAATTCAAAACTCTTTTTGAGGTTCCTAAGCAGTTCTACTGAATGTATATGATTCACATATGTGATATTGTGAAACTGTCACGACACTTGCTGTGAAACATTCAGGCGGCATTGAGAATTACAAGGGGATGATGCTTGGACATGTGTTGTACTGCATCTGGTCCAAACAAATGCTTGTGTCTCTAGAACGTGTGCTGTACCTTTGAAATAAACTCATATTTAACACGATTTATATGCATCACCTGAATTTACCCATTCCAGACACCCAAATTAGCTGTCGATTCAAATTTCAAAAACTTCAAAAAGACCCACTTTCCAGAGATCCTAAAATGGTTAATTGCCTCTGTCATTCACGGAGTTGTATTTAGCTAATAGACAGGCTGAGGTCTCACCACATGAAGGGTTACAGTAACTGACCTTATGAATACTTAATGTTCTGCCAATACAATCCTTGCAAATAGTGGAATTACAGCACTTGCACTTGACAAGTGAGGGAAAGCTTTCTATCTTCTTTAAGTAGTGTCTCTTTGAAAAGATGTGTGACAATATAACAGCCAAAAAACTGAACGTTTGGAGAGTCATATTCAAACCTGTCCTAACAAATATATATCTATTTCGAAAACTGTTATTTTTTCACGCAAAAATAATTCTAACGCAATGCCAATGTCTGGTTCTCATAGAGCTTAACAGGAAGTGAAGTTTAGTGTCTCTCTCTCTCTCGATCTCTCTCTCTCTCTGAGCAGTAAACTGAGTGTATATATGTCAGTGAGCTGAAAAGCTGCAACTTTCTTTGTTTTTCCACAAGTTTTACATTCCTTTCTTTTACACTGGCTCTGCTGTGTTCCCAGTGCAATGTGCTGGGACATCGTCAAACTGGGGCCGAAACCCGGATTCACTCAGAGAAAGGCATAATGTGGTGTTGTCCTTGGCCAAACTGGTGCTACCCAGACAGGTATATCATTATGTTTTCGACTAGGTCACTGTGATTTCTCGTTGAAATGTTCGAGCTGGGGTCGTGCCTTTCCTAGCTTTTTAATGATTACTGACAAGCTGTACATATTCAATCAGGAGAAACTGGGATGCAATCTTTGGTTGCAAAAAGTCGTAGGGAAATGCTTAAATCCCATGTGGTTCCAAGAAGGAGATCAAACACTCCACCGGTTTGTTTCCATTGACAGGGCATTTACACCCTCTATCGCTCTTATTCAAGATCCCCATGAAAAGAATTGGTATGGATCTTGCTGGGCCAGTCAACACATGGGTATCTCTTGATGATTGCTTGCTTGGACTATGCAAGGTGATATCTGCAGACAATCTCTGATCTTCCAAGTTGAGAGCCTGAAAAAGAACCTAACTGATCAGGGTACATAATTTATTTACTTCACAAACTTTACAGATTGCTGGGAGCTAAAATCGTCTGTGCTAACTGGGCTAATGAAGGCCTTGAATTAAAAATTGATTTATAAGTTCATGCACAATAATAGCCAGGATTGGAAGAAATGCTTAAAAGATCTGCAATCCAGGATGTGCCTCAGGCTTGAGGTCTTTTCCCCCTTTAAGTTATTATAGGCATGGAAACCCAGGGGCATGTTGGACACAATTAGATATTGTTTTTCCATAGGTTTTATGTTACTGTCTTTCAGAAAGATGCAGGAGGATTAAATGTGCTGGATGAAGCTTCTGGTAGCCTTCTAGTAGAAAGTCTGAGAACAAAATAGAAGCTAAACACGTTGCAGCAAATTTAAACTAAATTAAATGCTAAACTCTTGTTTCTAACAAGTAGACATTTTTTTAGACAAGACATGACCACTAAACCTTATTCAAAACTTAAAGCCTGTAATATCTTTTCATGCAAGTCAGCTTGTGTGAATTCTTGTTGCAGCGTGATGCATTTCAGTGGTTGATAACAGGCCTGTAAATGAGACGGCAAAATGAAAAAGCCGTCAATTGATCCTTAAAAAAAAAAAAAAAGCATGAAAACTAAACAGATACTTTGCGCTGTCATGCAGTGCATGTTTCTGTCGATAGCAATATTGTTTCCCCATTTTAAGACAAGAGCAAATATGGGTGAAATTGTTCACATAAATATTTATTCACATTTAATGCATCTATAATTAGGACAAGTTACAGTCTGACTTTTATGGGAATTTAGGCCACTGGTATGCAGAATGTTTTTTTTTTTTTGTTTTTTTTTTAACTTCCCTACGGTTTCTTGACATTTGCGCCATCCAATCTGACACACATTCTCTAAAATGTGACATTTGCTTTGCTAACTTACTGCAGCAAGCGTGACTCACCCAGCCATCACTTCTACAGTGTTAGTGCGGTGGCAGTGAGAAGAAACACAAAAGTGGCCGTTCTTTAAGGTCACAACCTCATGCTGAGACAAAAACACAGCAAGATCTCTCGGAGACACAGACAGAAGAACATGGCACATTTCAATCAACCAGGACTGAAAGGGAAAGTGAACAGATTTTTTTTTTTTCCCAGCCATGGCAAATAAAAAATATTGTATTGCACTCACTGCGCTGTAGGGTTCACATATCATTAGATACGAGGCACCTCAGTTCAGTAACTTCATATTTTATGGTGCAGAAGGTCTAGGAAGGAAAATCAAGAAGTTACTTTTTAACACTGCAGGTCATATTTGAAATAAGAGGAAAATCAGCTGGGATTACACTAAACACGCTGAGTTATCGTTTATGAGGTACACCTATATAGTACCTACAGTGTTATTTTTTTATATACACACTGTGCTGACAGTTTATTAGATAATAGATAGATGTACCAAATAACCTGGCAACTGCGTATGCTATACAGCTGAGACACAAGAGAAAGAGCCTGGTCTTGGAAGACAAAATACAGACATGTAGCATAAAGCATAACATCAACCGAGATTAAACCTGAATGTTTGATTTAACGGATGGAGCTGGAAGCTGACAGTAATAACGGTATACGATTCTGCTGAATCTGCTGTCCAGCTGACAAAATCATTGTAGATGATCCAAAGTAAGCATGTCCAATTAATGTTCAATAACACTCGCTTCCCATTGGAGAGAGGGAAACTGCATTTCCGTCGTATGCTACACATGACTGGAGAACCCACACAGTGGAAAAGTCGTGTTAGTGACATTTTGTCCAGAAAATACCTACCGAATCAATCACTGTCTCTCTAGTGCCCCCTGGGTGATGCGGTATCTGCGGATGTAGAGACATTGTTATTGTCCATTAGCCATTTGGACACTTTAGCCCCAAGACCCAGAGTTCGCACCATTGGAGAATTGGAAACGTCTGGGTGGCTTGTTTGTGACATTTAGGACAAGAGACGCCGAGCTCAGTAACCAAGGATGTGTGACAATAACATCAAGGCTGTCTAGTAAGCAAGATGGATTGATGAGCTGATGAAAGGAGGCTTTATTGAGGCCAAGGCTATTAGAGCTCTAGTAAGACAGAGAGAAAGAGGACAGAGATAAAGGCAAGATATGTAAAGCACAGGTCATATAAATTAAACGTCTCTATAACAAGAAGAAGAATCAGATGGCTTATATATTAGCGTGATGATTCTTATCCGGTTTGAACCATCGTCAGGTTTCTCGCTGCATTTCAATTTCTTTACGATAATTTTAGCAGTGAAACAGGGACATAATGCAGTGTTTCCCAATTGGTTGCACGCCACAATCTCAGTATCACATGTACTATTCTGAAAATCACCTAAAGGGAAAAACTTACTTTTCATTCAAAAATTCGACACACAGTCAGAATCACAAACACACACACACACACACAAAGCAGATATGTATGACAAAGGTAGACCCTATATTTCAAAACACAAAACACTCTTTTTCAAAAGACAAAGACCACAAAAACAGGCACTGAATAAACAATTGATTTCACTTTTCACAAATCTAATTGCCTCACAAAATGAGACGAGCTACAAAACAAGCATTTATCAAAAGCTGCTTGCAGTACAAAAAGTATCGCAAAAAAAAAAAAAAAAAAAAAAAAAAAAAAAAAAAAAAAAAAAAAAAAAAAGAAAAAAAAAAAAAAAAAAAAAAAAAAAAAAAAAAAAAAAAAAAAAAAAAAAAAAAAAAAGCAGAGGGAAAATGTAGTATTGGTATTGTGTACAAAAAAATACCTACAGAAAAAGCAACCAAAAATAAAGAAATAAAAAAAGAAAACGTGTCGATCGTGAGGATTTGGCAACAAAAACAGAAGGGGGGGAAAAAAGGGAAGAAGCACCTACAGTGCCGGAGCCACGCCGGACGTGACTCTGCATCTCCACAGGCTTCATCATGCATTGCCTCGAGAAGACTCGCTTGCTGATATGCGTCCTGCTCATATACCTGCCACCCTGAAAAAAAAGTTCCTCAGTTGGATTGAGGAAGGGGGAACATGGTGGAAGGAATATCGTCTGGGATGCGTGGACGTGTGGTGAACCATTCTTGTATGCCATGTGCACGATGGAAACTGACATTGTCCCATACAGTAACAAACGTGGTGCTGTGTGCAGGCAGTGTGACGACGTAAACGCGGCTGTACTCGCTGCACAGCTTCCCTCATGCTCGTTCCATGCTTGATCTATCCACCAGAATTGCTCAAATGTCATTGGAAATATTTCTTGTCTTCCTCATCGTCTTCGCCCTTCCTCTGCCTCGTCCTCTCTGCGGTCTTTCTTGCTCCATGTTTGTTTGTTTTTCCTCTCCCTGAACCAGGGTGACAGGGGCAGGGTTTATATGCCCCAGGCAATTAGGAACACTGAGTGGATAATTATGGTGAGTTTGCACAGGTGAGATGTGGATTCATTCATTAGCACACTGAGTTCTGTGTGTTCAGGAAAACGAGGCGGCTGTGTCCCCAATGAGAAGTACAGAAGTGCTGAGAGGTGTGTGTAGAATTTAGCAAAATGCGTGCGGCGCTATGCTGAATCACTGAAGAACGCGTTTATCGTTGCGAAGGAATATTGTGTGATTCTGGGATTGTAGCACAAGGAAGCAATTATTGGCTGTATTCATTCAGTTACAGTGTGTATCCAAAGGAGAAGAGCTGTAATACTAAACATACTGTATAATACAAAATAAACACCCTGACAGTGCACGTGAACTAAAGTCGACACGTGAACACGTGAATAATATGTGGTTAAATAAAACCGCAGGTCCTGTGTGCGAAAAATCAACAGAAATGAATCAAGTGTAAAAAAAAATAATAATAATAAAAAATCACAAGTGGATATAAATATTGTTTAAAAAAAATTTTAATAAAAGAATCGCAAAATATCACATGAAAATAAATGAATCATGTACTGTATGTGTGAATCATGAAGTGTGTAAATAATAATCATAATTATAATAATAATAATAATAATAATAATAACGTGAATCACATATTCAAAAAGCACATTTGGAAACAAATGAATCTTTAAAAGACACAATCATAAATGTCATTAAAATGAAAATGAAATTTTCAAAAATACACGCACTACATAACAAACATCCTCACGTGAACCATAACGTGTAATTGTCACGTGACTCAGGTGACGATGCTCATGTCATGTTTGTTGTCTTTTCTGTAAGAGTGCTTCCACGATAAAATAAAAGGAAGCAGGAAACTACGACATTTAGCGAATAGCATTGGAGCTATGAGGTTAATGAAGGAAGGAAGAAAAAATGCACTGCTTTTTGTTCATTTTTTACATTTCTTCAGGACATTCAGCACCACAGAAGGCCAGGGTGTGTGTACAGTTGTGCTGTAAATCCCAGACAGCGTGCATCAATGCAGGCATCCAGTAATTACACAAAGTAAAGGAAAATTCATCTAAAGTTCTCCGGTTGGCTCTGAAAGAAGATTTCTGGCCTTTCTGTTTTCTTTTCCATCTGTCAGAATCTGTCTTCCGCTCCACTTCCCAGCTCGCAGTGTGCTCCTTGTGAATGCCTGTAAAGCTAATTAAAAGCTTGGCCGATGACGTCTAAAAGCTGAGTCATGCAGCCCGAGCGAAGGGAGTGTTGACGGAGAAGCGGCGGCGCAGGGGTCACTCGGAAATGCAGGCCTCCTCCTGGCTTTCTGTTTCTGCCACAGAGAGCAATTCCATCATCCTGTGACTCGATGCCCACTCATTCGACCTCTCTCACAATACAACCCAAACACACACACATGGATTTAACAAAGAAACACACACACACACACACACAC
>CM040983.1:3537241-3566995 GCA_022985145.1 Pangasius djambal | reverse complement strand
CGACATCTAAAAAAGCCTTCACAGTTCTGGAACAACATCCTATGGACAGATGAGACCAAGATCAACTTGTACCAGAGTGATGGGAAGAGAAGAGTATGCAGAAGGAAAGGAACTGCTCATGATCCTAAGCATACCACCTCATCAGTGAAGCATGGTGGTAGTGGGCATGTATGGCTGCCAATGGAACTGGTTCTCTTGTCGTTTCATTTGAAATCCATTGTGGTGGTGTATAGAGCCAAAAATGTTAGAATTGTGTCGATGTCCCAATATTTATGGACCTGACTGTATCTCCTTTCAGTGGATTTTCTGAATAAGGCTTTTACTGCGAAAAATTTCCAATTAAATCAGGCATCATTCCAGGTATGGAAATCAGAATTTGGGGAATCAGAATATTGGGCAATTGGATTGCGGTGTTTACATGACTCAGTGCTAATTAGAATATTGCACGAGCATGTGAACATAGCCAGTGATTATGTTAAAGTTTCCAAAAGGTGTTTGACCAAGAAAAAAAAAGAGGCCACTGGAGTTTTAAAGATGTGGTGTGATGTGAGAGCATTGTCTTGTGGTGAAACAGGTTTAAGCTGGATGTGTGATAAATGCCAGCTTTAAAGTGTTTTATCCTTTAATTATAGGAAGCTGTGTACTTTTCCCGATAACAGTAAAGTCAAGTCAGGAAATGTTGCTGCAGCCGAAGAAGTCACAGGAAAGATAAAGCAAATACAGAGCATTAAACTTTCCAATTTGGACTAATGATTAGTGAACCCATGCTGTGGTATGACGTTGGTACAGCTAATGGAGTGGAAAATAAAGAGAATGGCATACCATTGTTACTTTCAGCAAAGGAGATGATTAAAGGCTATTGGATAACAAAATGGTACAGCGGGTGAATAATTACATAGTGAGAGAACATTTAAAGGCCTAGGTCCATCAGGCACGACACCACAGAGACATCTTCATCTGAATACTTTTCCATATGTAGCACTAGCAATCAGGCCAAAAAAGATGTATTAAGGCAGCATGCACAACATGAAACAGGAGCCTATGCATGTCTTTTCCCAGCTCATGTAACACATGGCATCAGTTGAATTTGACATCAAGCCTTCCTAATGTTTTAAGTCGAATTTAGGACCATTAAAAACCCTTTGAAAGTGATTCTGGAGACTCTTCTGCAACTTTTCAGAAGCTCACATCCTAAGTGCCACAGTTGTTTATCACATATATAGCTTTATCATGTTCAAGCTACAAACGTAGTCATGATACGTTGAAGCTGTGTCTTGGTGGCATATCAAAGGAGAGACTCGGCATGGAAATTAATTAGGAGATAATCAGCATTTAGCCAATGCATAATTATGCTGTGAGGGGAAGATTAAAGAGATTCTGGGCAGACAAAGATCCTCAGACTGACTAGAAATATGCTTTAAACTAGAGGGGTATATGGGATTGATTTTTTAATCAATTAATTAATTAATTCTTTAATCTTACAAAGGATTCCAAAGGAATTCTGACCAATCACACCACATCCGCGGAAAGTTTGACCAATTCCCGCCCACTCCTGTAGAACGTTTGACCAATCCTGCCTGCTTTCTCAGGAATTCTGACCAATCCTACCCACCACCAAAGGAATTGTGACTGATCCTGCGTGCTCCGGTAGAAAGTTTGACCAATTCCTGCCCACTCCCGAATGAATTCCGACCAATCCTGACTGCCTTAGCAGAAAGTTTGACCAATTCTGCCCACTCCCACCAAAAGTCTGACCAATCCCACCCACTCCTGAAAGAATTCTGAGCAACCCTGACTGCTCCCACAGAAACTTTGTCCAATTCTACCCATTCCTGAAGGAATTCTGTCCAGTTTCATCTGGTCTTGCAGAAAGTTTGGCCAATCCCACCACCTCCCACAATATATTCTAATGGACTTTCTAATGTACTTGTTAATAGGCGATTCTATCTAAAATAAAAAACAGTAAGTAATTTATATGACAATGACCCTGAGCAGGATAAATCAGTTAGCAAAGAGGAAGGTGAATGAATGAAATGAATAATGAATGAAATAGTATTTACACCACATATGGTAAAAATATTGAAGAGTGCAGCATAAGCACAGTGCCACACTACTACTTTAAACAAGTGGATGTTTTAGGGGAAGACACATTGCGCTAATCTCGCTACTCAGCTTAAGCCTCATCTGATGACTAAATAAATGCAAGCTGCTGGAAATCACAGAACGCAGATGATGCTCTAAGATGCCAGTTCCTCTACGCTCTGGTATCTTAGAGTGGAGGGTGAAAACAAATAGCACCAGAGCTCCCTTTAACACCCAGCAGCATTGCCTCATTAATGACTTTACGTTAAATAAAGAGACTTTACACCACTTGTGGTCCACCATTAGCAATGGAGGAGGCGATGGGGATAACCAGCATCTTCTACTGCCAGTTGTCCCAATGAAACCAATTACTTTCTCCATCTGCAGCGGAGGCAATATGTCACATTTCAAATAAAAAGGGCAGATGCACAAAGCATGGAGGTTAGTTGTCCTTCTTGCCATTTTCCATGTCTCTTTTTAATGAAACTATCCAATTATGCAGTGATGCACAGTGAGTGTTTACTGCCAAAGTGCTTGGGAAGTCCACAGCGGACCATTTCCCAGGAGTTTTGCAGAGCAAAATGCCATTTAAATTAGGCTAATGGGCCTCACAACTTGAAATGCAAGACAGATGTTTGGCTGTAATGTCTTCTTTCTTATACCACTCATTAACTCTGAACTGAAAATGAGAGGCGGGTATTATTAGAGCTCGAGGTTCTTTTCTAAACAGAATAAAGCAAGAAAATTGGTATGCTAATGTGCCTTGAAGGTAAAATATCTCTTTGAAAACATTAGTCATTTATTCAAACCCACAACAAGGGTTTGTAAATCTTAATAATCCAGTCACAAGTCCATCGAATTGAGCAAATCTTCGACAACTCCTGCATAGTGCTTAGAGCAGGTGAACTTCAGGTTTAAATCCCTGAGATAATGCAGTAGCTGGCCTGGGACTTCCCCTTAGATGGAAGCATCAATGAAAATCAATAGAAAGTACTTCTGACTGATCACTTTTATCCTATGATGAAACATTTGTATCCTGATGGGTATGGTCTCTTCCAGGATGACGTCACCCCCATGTCGTGGCTCAGTGGTTGAAAGCTCTGGGTTATTGATCAGAGGGTTAGGCATTGGGCTGCCATCGCCACTGTGCCAATCTGGCTTTTCATCAAGAACCTCAACTTCCACCATAGCACTCATGAGTCCATGGTCCATAGGGCTTGTAAAATCACATCAATTAGCTAACCCATAGATTACTCACTACTTATACTCTCACTTTTTATCCATTTATCCCATTTTCACCTGATGATGCTATGGTGGATGGTTTCCCTGCCCAGATGTGCCACACTCTCTTTGACTTACATCCCTCAGCTAACAATATCTGGTCGACTTGGAGGGGCATGGCACTGAGGAGTGGTGCTAGATTCCTGGATCCTGCACAGGTCCACTATTACCAACCAGACCAGCTCGAGGTCGAGGCTGTCCTGCAGGAGTTGCTTCTTGAAAAAGGGTGTCCTGTTATGTTCATGTCCAACACCTACCCCAACAGGCTTCCCCAGCAAAACTCACACTCAACTCAGAGTCACCACGTGCAATCACCCTGGAATATTTATTCCTAATTCCCCCAAATCCAATAACTGATGATTTGTTGCCTTCTTGTTGGAGTTATCATGTTTAAACCCTACATGTTTTGCTACTTCCTGAGTATGGATTGTACACTGTGGTCCCACCAATTTCATAAGAGATATAAGATATAAAATATTCCCAGAAATCAGGCCACTGCATTCTAATTATACTTCCCATGTTTCTACCTACAGTTCCTTCATGTGTTGTACCAGACTCAATCATCTACAGCTACATTTTGCCAAAACTCGTTCATTTTGCCCCATGTATTACCTTTCCTTTTGCTTTATTTCCCTCATGAATTATTTGACTATGTGCTTCCCTTATTTAAAAATTAAGCTCTATGGTGTGCATTCTTTCATTCATTCATCTTCAGTAACCACTTTATCCTGGTCAGGTTCACAGTGGATCCAGAGCCTATCCTTGGAAAACTGGGTACAAGGCTGGAATACACCCTAGTTGGAACACCAATCTATTGCAGATATTTTGCACAGCATCTGAAGAATCTAGGTAAAAGATGCTCCTCTTCCATAAACTGTCAACTGGATGCCAATTTCAACTATTTCTACTGGAAATCGAAAAGAACTAACCCCACCAACCTAATTGCTTCCCTCCTTCATCTACCTCTTATTTCTATTAGGCATCCACCACTGCTTATATCATCTCCAGTATTGAGGATCTCCAAGCAAGAGGTAAATCAACTCTTCAGTAGGCTGAAAAGCACCTGGTCCTCTTGACGTCTTCAAGTACTGTGCAGATCATTTAGCACAACTTTTTTCTAATATATATAGCCATCTACAATCTGACTCTTTACTATTCCCTATCTTTTTCTACATTGCTATCATTGCCTCAGTTTCCAAAAAAACAATGGTTACAGCTCTAAATGGCTACAGTTGAGTTGCTCACATGTCAGTGCCATGAAGACAATCCAGAGGTATCATGGAATACCTACAGAACCAAGAGGACTGTAGATAATGGCAATGGGAGCTTGCGCTTGTACTGCATTCTACAATGCAGTGATTTAGATTTAGATGCTCTGCATTTTAATAAGCAACAGTGGTTCAGTGGTTAAGGATATTGGCTAGTGATCAGTTGAGAGTGTACTGTATACCTCAGGCTGCTACTGCCGAGCCCTTGAGCAAGACCCTTAACCTCCAACTTCTCAGGTCAATTGTAAGCTCTTTGGAATGAAAGTCTGCCTCAATAAATAAATGTAAATGTAAATCCCACAGCTGCCTGAGTTTGACTCTATTGGCTGGTGGATCATTGGCTTCAGGAAACTGTGTGAGAACTCTCAGAATCTCAAGACGGCGAAAGTACAAAGTTGTCTGCTCTCTCTTTCTCTTGGTTTACTTTTTACACCAGTGAATATTCCTCTTAGGATTTCTACATAAAGCCCATAAAAGTTTGCATACAGCAAGTTGTTTATTGGCAGGGCTTGCCGGTATAACTAGACTGGTGTGAAGGCCCTCCCTCTCTTTGAAGGAAAATACATAAAAAAATAAGGATTAATTTTTGGCATCCACATTATATTACTTGCTGTTAATAAATGGCTTAAAGTGGACTGTTTTTGAATTTTGGCGAGCCAGCTTTTGTGCAGAGCAGCTTTTCTGTTTACCATGCTTGTTTTTTCAGAAGAGAGTGTTTTTGGATGATTGTTGCTGCCCATCTGTCTTTCAGCGAATGTGTTCTTGTGTGTTTTTGTAATAGTTTTATGCCTATGAAAAGACCCTGTGCTAAAAGGCTCAAACATAATGGTTTCATAAAAGAAACATTGAGTTACTGATGGGTATTTAAATATTGTGACCAGCCGTCACTGCTTATTGCCTAATACATAGTCGGCAAACATATGGAAAATGGGTGCTAAAGGCTTTACAAACTTTACAAACAATTTTTTTTATTATTATTAGTGACTTAGCTTTCACCACACGCTAGTTCCAGGATTTCAAATCAAAAGGACAGCACCATGTTCGTAAGAAGGCACATCAGAGAAAGTGTTTTGTATGGCAGTGGAAAAAGTTTGTCCTCATAAATTCTGTCCTGGACTCATCCATAAATGTCTGGTTCAGGTCAATGACCACATGAGAGAGGATGAAACATCAGACAGAAAATTGCCTGTGACGTGCCCTATCTAAAGCATGCCAGATCCTAAATGAGAGCAGCTACTGGTCATGACAAGATCAAGAGATTGTAGATAAAAAAAAGTTTTAAAAAATTCACAATATATAGTTTTATCCTCCAACCTATGGCCTTCTTCACAACCTGAAAATATTCAATAATACATATACCTTCTGGCTTGTGCACTGCTTAGACCCAAGGTTCTCAAAATGGGGTCTATGACGCATAACCATTGAGTTTGAGTTTTTTTGTTTGTTTGTTTGTGTGTGTGTGTGTGTGTGTGTGTGTGTGTGTGTGTGTGTGTGTGTGTGTGTGTGTGTGTGTGTGTGATTTAAAACTGATTTAAGGCACAACTGTAATCCATAAGGTCCTATCACACACCTTAAGTTGACTAAAAAACAGAAATGTATGCTTCACGTGAATTATGTGATTACTCACAAATACACACAGCAGTCTGAAGAAGAAGGATGCGTTCTTTATCTGTTAAATGAGCCATTGATCCAAAGAACCAAGTGAGCAAAGATGAAGCACGAAATGCTGGAGTGTCTAATGGCTCCGCCCACTTTCTCAGAGTTTAACCATATTATTAGTTCACCTCTGATGCAGAAACTTATTCAACTTATTTTAGATTTTTTCATACAACTATCTCAATTTTTCCACACAGACCGAGGTTTCTGAGAGACAACATTGCCACCTAATGGAAACCTGACAATGCTCTAATGTGTGAGTGACAGAGACAGACTGAGGAAGAGACACAGAGAGGCAAGGAGATTCCGAATGGAAAGAGAAGCCAGAAGAGATTGCTATGGAGATTGAGAAAGGAAGGTTTTTAGTCTCTGTCACAAAATCTTTTATACTCCGATAAAAAAACATCTGACTCTTAAAAAGTAGCCAGTGTGTATGTTCTGAGTGCTGTTATTAGTGTTAGAGAAAAGTCCTAACAGTTACAGTTAAAGTTTTAGAATAAAAAAAAATAATAACTAAAGAAAGGAAATGTTCAGTATCTTGAATAGTCAATATTTAGGATGCTGCACTATTTCTAAGTCACTACAGAAATATAAGCAAATCTCTTCCATTAAAGTATGTGTTCAGACGACAACCAATGGGTTTGATCTAACACAGATCGTCAGGTGTGTGGAGTCCATGCCCTCTCGAGTTCACACTGTCATTAAAGCAAAATGGGGACCCACCAAATACTAAGAGATTCTGAAATTCATATAAAGATTTCTGCAAAAGAGAAGCATTTTCACCAGTGGTCTCAGACCCCAGTGTATATAAAGATTACTTTGCTATTTTGGAGCTTCACCAAACTCAAGTCTAACAGATTTCTTCTCTCAGTCCTCAAGCCTGTTTAATACTAGTACCAGCACACACCCTGAGGCGAAGTGATGAATGTCTGACCTGGCCTAAGCTGGTCTGAGAACTGTAAATGCATCATAGGCAAAAAAAAAAAAAAAAAAACGCTGCCTCCTTCAAGCCAGGTTGTTCCTCTTATGCTCCCCTGCTGGTTACCAGTCAAGTTGCGGTCCACTGCAAGAGGGCAGAGCAGCCAGGCGTGCCTTCATACTGCCTTCAGTTCACTTCACACTGCATAGATCTTAACAAAATATATGTTATATATGATCTATACAAAAATATCCCAGGCCTTGGAGTGCAAACTCATTTGGCGTTCATAAATGATATTTAAGATGTTTAAACACTGACCGAATGCTCTAATGGAATGACTCAAAGGAACACATCAAATGTTTCACATAATTTCTCAGGAACTTTCACCAAAATTATCCAAATCCAAACACGTGATGTTAAAGGAGTCTGTTGATGAGCCTTTCTCAGTCCTTTCGAAATGTAGTACATGTGAGAATGAACAATGCTTTTTAGTTGATGAGAGCTGAAAATGTCCTACATGTAAAATAGAAATAAATGGATCCAGATATCCAAGGAACATTGGGTTTGATGTGAGAATATAGCCTGGGTGAGACGCCTGTCTATCACAGTGATAAGGTTATGTCTGCAAAAATGGAGGAAGATTTGGAAATCTTAGCGTCTGGTTCTAGGACATGGATCATTAAATTAAAAGACCAGACTTAGCAAAGTATGTCAGGCCAAGCAAAAGAAAAGTACTGTAGCAGGACCGACATGTAGTTCATGGGCATCCCCAGCTAAAAGTTTTCGGAATTCACGTTTTCAGGATATTAAGTGGGAGGAAGCTTTCATGGTTTCTATGAGATATTGGGTCACCAATAAGATTCGAGAAATTTCATTTAAAATTATTCAGTGTATTTACCCAGTAAACCAGGTCATAAACAGATTTACGAAAGATTGATCTGACGTGTGTTTTGTCATTTGAATGACGAGACTATTCCTCATCTCGTCTTTGATTGTATTTGTACTAAATTGTTCTGGCGTGACTAAGTTATTCTTTAAGGAAATTACTGGCGCTGATATTATTTTGGAAGATCAACATTTTTTTTTTAAGACAAACCTTTAGAAAAGAAAATTTGCTTTGTTCTTAATTTTTTTATCATTTTAAGTTCAAGCTTTATCAGTCTCTTGAAGCATTGGAGGGCATAAGAAACACCATTTTCCTTCTTGGCTGTTCGACTGTGACTGATGTCACTACAAACACGCCCCATAGTGTACTCCCACCAACAACACTGATTGACACGTTTGTGTGCAAGGCATCAGAAATGCAAACGCAAAGGGAATTGCGATTCCATTTGAAATTTGGCAGGCTCCGTAAGCGATGCCGAGGAAACGAAATAGCAAACGGGGTCATTGCTATTGCTATTTTGATATGACAGGGTCATAACTCTTAAGACATGAGAAATGCAATTGCAAATGGACTTTCCATTTGCAAAATCTTCCATTCGAGATTTGGCACACGTCGTACATTCGTGTAAACGAAAATGCAAACGCTAATACGCGATTTGCATTTCCGTTTGAATTATGTCAAAATCGATGCGATGCAATTACTTTGGAAATTTGTCCAGAAAATACCTCCATATTCTGTAGCAGATCCTCTGTTATGGCCAATCACATATATTTATGTACATTATTTAGCTGAAGGTAGCTCATAGAGAAAGAAAACCACGGTTGTAACAGACTTTCTTAATTTTTTCGGTTTTATTTCATTTACCCTCTCTGGTCTGATTAGTGAAGAACATGGTTTGCTCAACAGACAAAAAGGTGACAATGAAAACAAGATGTATAAAGATAATTGGACGGAGAATCACATTTATTCTCCGCATCAAGTTCAAAACAGCCGTCTCATCTGTTCAGAGTCCGTGGCTCTAGTCAAAACCGCTAACATGAAGCGCCACGACAAAAACAAAATTCAACCAAAAATTTTAAAGCAATGAACTAATTACTAATGATTAATAGTTAAAGGTTGTCACCAGTCAGTCATGTTAGTTGCTCATCTACACTTTTCTAAGCAAAAAATTTTATGTAACTGGACCTTCACAAATACCCGTGCTTTAAACAGACTGATCAGGATGTTAAACTGCTAAATTGAAGAAGAGTAAGGTTTTCAGTATTTTTTTTTTTTTTGAGCTTTGCATATGCTCCCATAGTTTAAGGCCACATAGCGGATCAGAGGTTCGGAGGATGCAAGCGAGCTGTCAAGAGAAGGAAAGTCAATTATGAAGAACTTGCCCTGATTATGTGCAAGAGTACACTGACTGTGAAAGAGGAAAACTCAGAGGGATTCTTCCTTAACCAGTGGAAAGAACACAATCTTGGGTTTAGTAGCACAAGAGGAGTTACACAATGAAAGAGGAAGAGCAGGAAGAACCATTAGACTTGATGAAAAGCCAAAAAAAAAAAAAAAAAAAAAACGGTATCACTACACTTGGCAGCAGACGCCAGTTCAGAGCAGAGGTGGACTGAAGAGGTGTTGGCCAGGGCCTGGAGGAGCAGTGAAGCTTGAAGCTTGGATGATTAGTCTGAAACCAGCAGAGCAGAGAGAGCAGAAATGGAAGAGGAGATGGGTTTGTGATGAATGGTAAAGGAAGTGTGATAAGGAAGGAAGGTGTTTGATGGTATTAAGGATGGAAAAGCAGAATGATAAGGGAGAAAAATATGATGGGTCAGAAGAAAAGCAAGAAAAAAGAAAAGCCCAACAATGTGCCACAATGTAGGTCCAAATTAGATGGAAGACATGGAAGAGAGCAAGAGTGTGTGAGGTTCATCTGCAGAAAAAAATATAAACGATAAGCCCAGAGCCATGACGTTTGGTGCTTTTAACAGAAGACATTGTCACAAAGCAGCTGTACAGAAATCTGGATGTAGGTGTAGATCCTTTATGAACAAGGTGGTAGTGGTCAGTAAAAACTATCCGAGACAGCACAAGGAAAAACCTTACCTCCAAATGGAACCCGTCCTCTTCTTGGATGCCGGATAGAGGGATTGTAAAGCACTGGTTAGCACTGTTGCCTCACGTGGCCAGGGCTGGGGGGTCAGTTCTTGCCTCTGCCCCGTGTGCGCGGAGTTTGCATGTTGTCCCCATGCTTCGGGGGTTTCGTCCAGGCACTCCAGTTTCATGCAAAGACACACACTGTAGGCGGATTCAAATTGTCCATGGTGTGTGTGTGTGCGATTGTGCTCTGCAATGGTTTGGCACCCCATCCAGGGTGTTCTCCGGTTTGTTCCCCCGAGTCCCCTGGGATAGGCTCCAGGTTACCTCGTGACCCTGTGTAGGAAAAGCGGTACAGAGAATGGATGGATGGATGGATGGATGGATGGATGGATGGATGGATGGAATGAGCACAGGACAGTCTTTAAGAACTGCTGCTTCATCATAAGGTACAAGGTCTACGGGTGATCATCCACAGAATCAGGAAGGTTATTAGGAGTATTATGCATTTTACAGAATGCAGGTCTTTAAGGTATCAAGGTGCTCCAGGAATTTTTAAAAAAATGCAGCTTGTCATGTTACTGAGACACCATACAGCATAATCTCCTTTTGTCCTGAACACTGGTGGAAAACCTAAACCTTACAGCTTTATCTCTGACTGTTACGAAGTGCTGACACTGGAAACTCCTTCTATAAATGTTAAATAAATTACACACATATTTGTACATCGTTTTGCAAAGATTGTACATTAGATTGCAAAGATTGCACATGTTTCTTAATCCGTGTAGTTGGTACGTCCGCAATTCTCAGATTTGAGAATTCAACAACTCTGTGGGAAAACATTCATTAATATTTAGAGACCAGGTTAAAAAAATGTCATTATAAAAGTTTCATTTCATTAATAGTTTGTAATAAAACTCCCAACACTCCTCAGCGTTCAAACCTGAATCCCTGCTGACCTTTCAAATAGCGTACATCTTTTCCAAGTGTTAATTAATACATTTAATTAAGGCGCTTATAAATAGTAGATTACAAAACCTTAAATGAAAATCTTACAGGAAAGCATGTCAGATCTCAGGCTGTGAGTAGACATCAGAAATACAGTGATAGTGAGACGAGGTGGTAAAGTGCTAGCAGGCCCCTGTGCATTACAATAACACTATATAACACTATAGCAAGGCCCGGACACTCCTGAGAGCTGGTCACGCTCCTGGTTTTTAAAGCGTAACCAGAGATTTAATATCTGGATAAGATTTCATTTTCTGTTTGACCAGGTATTTGGCATTCAGGCGGAATTAAATCCTGAAATGTAGCAGTTATATTAAACAAACCAGGTCACGTTTGGCAATGTTCTATCTTGATAATTAACCAACTTGATAATTAGCTAAAGAGCAAAAAAAAAAAAAAAAATAGCAATCTCATGGCAAAGAAAACGCGGAACTGCATCCATCTTCTGTACAATCTGAATACTACAGTATTAATTATTACTATGTTTTATTAATACGGATTTTGATTAAATTATTTACAGTACAAAAAGTGCACATAGCGCCAGGAATGAAGAAAGAAGGTAAGAAGCATGGCACAGCCGTTCCAGCCATCCATCCATCCATCCATCATCTACTTTTCTACTGTTCACCTCAAACTAAAAGTTACCCACAATCCCTTGCACTCCCTTCACATTTCTGAAAGCAGTACAGACATGTTGGGAGAGGGTGACCCCAGTAATCTGTCAGCACAAGAGCCTTCGGGAGTGATTGCACTCATTCATCAAATGAAAACAAAAGCAAGGATTTGGGGAGCAGGAACTTTACAATGCAGATCATTCTGTCTCAATTAGCGCATAGCTACTGAACACCGCAGCTCTATGATAAAGCAGAATTAGACATGGATCCCATACTTACAGTGGACTGGAATTTGAAGCCGAAACACTCAAACATACCGAGACTGATTACTGAAGCTGTGCTCGGATGCTCCTCTATATTTATCATTGAAAGAGAATGAGAAAGATCACTTCCTTTTCTTGCTTTTGGTCCTTTGCTAACAGTTGATGATGATGATTTTTTGTGTGTGTGAAGTTCTGTATATTTAAGAAAATCTGACACTTCAGTTGTGGTTTTGTACGTGAAGCAACCTGATCTGAAATTCATATGAATTTTGTGTATATGGTTCTGTGTATTTTTTTTCGTCCTCCACTTGTCTCACACTGTTGTGTGTTTGCACTTTATGTAGCCTTTATGTGTTGCACCATGATCCTGGAGAAACAATATGTCATTCCAATGTATACAAGCTACACGGAGGAATGATAAAAGCCTACTTGACTTGAATTCAAACAAACAAGTCCAACATTGTTTCACTAACCACTAATTAAGTGCTGCATAAATCATTGCTTCATTAAGCAGCTTGTTTGCATGTTTAAAAATTCAAGGGTGAACCTGTCTTTTTTTCATTTGACTATTCCTGAAGAAAGTTGTAAGAAATTGAACCAGGGCTAAACCTATATAAACGATACTGCGCAAAAGTCAGAGACTAAAGAGTAATAATGGTAAAAATGTACTGTGCATTAATTCCATTTTCAGTCCAACATCCATGCAGGACCTTTTTAATGCAGATCAATATTAAAGCTCGATATTACAAACTGTCCCAACGGAGAGGCAGAGACAGATGCAAATGCAGTCGAAGCACTTTAACGAGCAAGGCAGACGGTTCCAAGACGTGACTCAAGTTAAAACAACAGGCAACAATAGGAACAGGCGACTGAAAACCAGAATACAACAACCAGGAAGTGAAACAGAGTCAAAAATGCAGAATAGTGATTACTTGTTACTTAGTGTTAATTAGAGTTACTTCACACTGATTGAAGGGCCAAAGTCTGGTTATATAGGTTGTGAGTGTAATTGGAAACAGGTGTGTGTGTGTGTGTGTGTGTGTGTGTGTGTGTGTGTGTGTGTGTGTGTGTGTGTGTGTCTGTGTGTGTGATCAAAACTTGGAAGATGATGAATGTGCCGGTTAAGTGTTGTGCTGGGGATTGTAGTCCGTAGCGGCCATGTTTGTATGCCACAGTGTGTTCTGGGAAGTGGAGTTCAAGAGTTCCTGCTGTTGAGAAAAATCACACAAATATTGAATTTTAATAGTGAGCTGCGTAAATAAGCACTGCATGGTTGTTTGAATTATGGAATTATGGAATTATTCATACTGTACATTTCCCCGTTATTATTGCTTGCCCCATGGCCATTTCATTTTTTAAAAAAAAGGGACGATCTCTCACTTTTGCACGGTAGTGTACGTTATCATCACGTCAACGCTGGAATCTGTGCTGCATTCTACAAACAAGGCCACCCAAATGTACGCCATCTATAATACACACAAACTCACACAATAAAGTTCACCGTCATACTGATTGCCTAGACCTGGACTTAATCTTCACACCACCCTATACACACACACACTCATTTAACTGATAGCCTCTAACAGCCTAACATTTAACTAATAGCCTCTGTTTAACTGCGACATGTATACACACAGTGTCCTGTACCCGTCGTTTGCCAAGCCTTGATTCACTGCATCTGCTTTCTGGTTTAGATATTCGTTCTGTTCCCCGGTTCCTTGTTCCCTGCAACTGGAATAAATGTGTATTCTGTATAAGCTTACACGTGATTATAATATGTACAGTCATGTGCAAGAGTCTTTTTTTAGTAGAAATGTTTTTAATAGATGTTTATTTTATGACTTCTGCACTATTGAGTGAGTACAAAAAGTTTTTTCTATATATATATCCGAACATTTCTTTTCCAACAAAACATGTAATGATACAGAAAAACATTTGTATGTCAGTAAAGAAAGCAGCACATTATGTAACAGACCACTTTTCAGACAAAAACGTAATGAAGGATGCTGTTTTTTCTGAAAAAAAAAAAAAAAGAAAGAAGAAGCATATGAATGTTTAAAGTTCACTACAGTAGAACAGAACCAATAGCTGCTCAGGCCTGTAACTGTAAAAGTGCAGTTAAATGAGCTTTTTTATGAGCTTTACGTGCTTGACCGCAAACAAAAGACATGCTTTTGTGGCAGCGTCCATGTTTTTTTTTTTCCCCGAGGTGGGAACTTGCACATTACCACTCACAAGGCATCACAAATGCAGCAAAAGCTCCGCCCCCCCTCAAACCTTATCGTGGTTCAGCTAGAGTTAGCGCGCTAACTAAAGAACTGTCAGGACAGCACTTTCAAATACACTCGGGCATTCAACTCCTTGAAAGCCAGATTACAACTCTCTAAACATGCAACTTCTCCTAATGATTTATGAGGATGTAAAGGGGTGTTGGGGGCGTGTCTAAAAAATGACTGACAGGAGGCCAGTCCAAATACAAACAAACATTCCGAACCGGAAGTCAGGTTAGTAAACTGTTTTGTTTTGTTTTTTTTAACTGCATAAAACACTTGTTCTTAAACTATTTTTCTTCTCATCAGCTCATTTCTATGTACTTTTTCACGTTATGAATAAGTTACATTAATACTCCCTATATTTTATTAATTAGATGTGTTGATTTCCAGCGAGTGGATTTCACATCTGGTGTTAAGTAGCTATTCGAGTGTGTGACAGAGACGGAGAGAAAGCAAGATGTTGGAACCAGAAACAGCACTTTACCTCGGTGATCAGAGCGACCGCAAACATGATTTAAAGTCCAGCTCTGACTCTGAAGCGCCGCTGCTTTATTTGGAGTCGCATCGCTCTGCTTTAGGGTAAATTATTGAATACAAATGTGCTTTTCAGAGAAACAAGTGTGCAAAAGTTCGTCTCTTTAAAACGAGTTCGCCACAGCACTTTCCTTCTCATCACTTATTCATCCAGGGCAAAATGTTTCTTCTGTCCTGCTGAGCTGCGTGTCCATCATGTTCCACTCGTTCACTGCAGAGAAAGCGAGAGAAAGAAGGGAGAGAGAGAGTGTGTGTGTATGTGTTTCAGAGTTTCTCGGCATGCATTAATCATTATTCCTAGCAATGATTTTTCATGAGAACAACTGCACGGTCATATTGATGCTGAGCACCATGGTATATGTACATGACCTCTGACCTTCTCTGTGCATTCCAACACCATCACCATTGCATTCTTCTGTTGATCTGTTTCACAGTACTGTTCAAAATGTACTTTATGGCAATATATTGTTACTATATATATATATATATATATATATATATATATCCCTGTTATTATAATGCACTGGCATTCATTTTGCAAAATGCTCTCCCCACAGGCATCGTATATACATCCGATGTACCATCTTCTCCATTTTTTTGTGCCAAGAGAGATGCAGTACAAAACAGTTAAATACTGTATTATTACAAACTACTGAAAGAAGTTGAGTATTAAGGTAAAAACTTACGGAATTGTATCTGGACACATCCTTTAGTCTCTCCTCCTTGAGAGCAAACTGAATAATGATCTTTAAAGGTCTGTTCTGTTTAGCGTTAAATTAACATTTATTCATGCCAAACGTTTCTCTATTGCACTTTATTCTCTGATTTTTACTTGGCATAGCTGTGTAAAATGGGTTTTACTGACTGCCACAAGGTCAAAATTTCACTCCTGTTATGTGACTGACTGACTGACTCTGAGTAAGTGACGGATTGACAGACTGACTGACTGATAATGACTGAGTCACTGATTCACTGATTGTCTGACAAAGTAACTGAATGACTGACTGAGAACGGGACTGACTGACTGACTGACTGATGAAGTAACTGACTGACTGACTGACTGAGAGACTGACTGACTGACTGACTGACTGACTGATGAAGTAACTGACTGACTGACTGACTGATGAAGTAACTGACTGACTGACTGACTGACTAATGAAGTAACTGACTGACTGTTGGACTGAGTGACTAATTGACTGACTGAACGATTAAGTCACTCACTGACTGACTGACTGACCGCCCAACAGACTAAGTGACTGGCTGACTGACTAAGTCACTGACTGACTGACTAAGTCACTGACTGACTAACTGACTGAAGGACTAAGTGACTAAGTGCTTGACTGACTAAGTGACTGAATGACTGACTGACTAAATGATTGGCTGACTGACTGACTGACTGAGGGACTAACTGACTGAATGACTAACTGATTGACTAACTGACTGACTGAGTGACTAACTGACTGACTGAGTGACTAAGTGACTAACTGACTAACTGATTGACTAACTGACTGACTGACTAACTGATTGACTAACTGACTGACTGAGTGACTGAATGACTGACTGACTAAATGATTGGCTGGCTGACTGACTGAGAGACTAAGTGATTGACTGACTGACTGACTGACTGACTGACTGCTGGAGCCAAATGGGTCCACTAGCATGAGTTAGGAAAGCAGATGTCAACATCTCTGTGTCAGGAACAGCTGGAAAAATGAGAGTATTTAAAGAGAGAAGTTATCAAGCTTTTTATACAATTTTATAAATTATACAATTTGCATTAGTGCAAATAGTCCACTCGCTTTATCTTTGGATATTACAAAGCTAATGGATTTGAAAATGTGACTTAATACAAGCTTGTCACAAACATGTTCTGTAACACAGTAAAACAATACACAGCTGGCTTGCACTTTTTCACAGCTATAACAGAGGGAATGTGGGTGGATGATTTTCATCCTATTGTGCTAAAATGTGGCAAAGTAGGAAAAGCTCAAATCTTGAAACTAAAATGGCACATATGCTCTGTCTGCCTTTAGTCCAGCTCAGAGGACACGGACAGACTGTGCATCCTTGGATTTGCTAATTAGACTTGCAAGGCCAGGTCATGCAAAATGCAAGATGCCATTCCTTCTTGGGGAAAGTGTTGAGGACAATGATGACATGCAGACATGCAGAGTTAGTAATCCAGACGCACCGAAAAGTTATAAATGTTATAAACAACTTACACAAGGACTAGCGTGCGCAGTGAGTCATGGCAGTTTAGCAAATAACACCAGAAGTAAACAGGTATAAGGTGCACAAAGGAGCAGGACTGACAGATGTTCTGATCTCCACATGTTTGTGTCTCACATTTAACATAATCCCCGTTACTGAGCCTCAGAGCTGTTACACTTTGTTTTTTCTTTCAGCTTCAAACGGAGAGGCGAGCTTGTGTATCAGAGCCCGTGTATCAGACACACTAACGCAGAAACGCTACAAAAGCCCGACAGGATCTGAGGCATTGTGGGGAGGATGTGTGAAAAGCTGTGAGGGTAAAACCTACAGTGGCTCTACCTCAGAGAAGAAGAAAAAAAGAAAGGCATTTAGTAATAAACTTTAATAAACTGTCAATCAAGCATACATGCATTTGGAAAACCTTTTACTGTGTCTTTTAAAAAAAAATGTCATTTACGTGAATTACTTTAGAAACAGAGCTATGCACATTATTTGGGGGGGAGGTTAAGAGTGTTTATACCACAGCGCTGTTCAATTCTGGATTCTGATTGGTCAGAAGGTGTTGATTCATTTTCTATAACAGTAGCTGACAGCAGTGCAGCTGCAAATCACAGTTTTCGTATTAATATGCTCATTCTGATATGTCACAACTGGATTGAGAAAAGCTTTCTGCAAGGAGACATTTATTTGACGTTTATGGAAGGAGTCTCCAGTGTCAGGTTTTCCAACATTTTCAGGACAGAGGAGTTTATGCTCTGTAACATGACAAGCTGTTTCCTTTTGTCTTAGCAACATCAAGAGAGAGAACAAAAGCGAGGCTGTTGAGGGAACGACTGTCTATAGCTGCTATAACGCAAGTGACAACAGGAATTAACTTGTTTCTCGTGAATGTCCCACGACATTAAATGTAACCATAAATGGATAAAAAGTATGTATGTGTTTTATTTAATAAACAGAACATTGTAAGTCATTGTAAATCTGCACTATGCTGTGGTATAAAAGGAATAAAACAGTTCAGGACATGCTGTTATAGGAAAACAAACTTTGCTGTAGATACTGTAACTCTTATTAATATTAATAACTTCATCACACCACCTGGTCATTGATTATTTTCCTATAACAGCACAACACAGTATGGTTCATTACTTAAGCCAAAATCTTACAGCCAATTCTCTAAATATTTATGACTTATAAGACCCCTGGTCCAATGCAAATAAGACTGAAGGCAGCTGCTTAAGAGCATTTAATCCATAACCTTTAAATCATCACCACGAAAACGAAATATCTTCAACTACTGCAGCTTTTCAGGCTCCTTAATCTTCATCTTCATCTGCCACTTTGTATTACAAACGTCGTGTTCCAGCGATCGAGCTGTGTGTCCTCCAGCTCCAGACACTCAGGATGAATCAGACATTTGGACAACACACCAGAGACTTCAGACAGGGTTTCAAATCCCAGAACCATAATGGCAGTGTTCGTGACAAGAGAGCTACTCTTGTTTTTTTCCAGAAGTGAAACAGCTGTCAAACATCATTGGAGAAAAAAAAAAAAAAAAAATCATGGCTCAAGAGCTGTCATGGCTCCAAAGAGCACAAAGCCAATCAAAGTCAATACAACAGAAAACAGAAAGCACAGGTGTGGTATTAAATGAAACTATCCAGATTGGGGGAAAAAAACACACACGCTATGGTTGGGGGATGTATCTCACGTCCCTCCCCCCTAATCTCCATTTCCCTCAGGACCAATCACGAGCATTAAGATTGTTGTTAACTGAATTGGACAAGTTTCAGGCTGTATCACTTCATCAGCTGAACAACTTCATGACACAGATGAGACTATTGATTTTATTGTGAATAAAATGCCACACTAGGCGAAGAGAGACAATTAAGGATTCTCTCGCTAACAAAATGTGATTAAAATGTCTGGAGAGAAATGATATGCGGTATTTATTTGGACACTGACTCCGCATTACAATGAGCCATTCACCTTGTACTGTTCTCTAGTGTGAAAACTTTCACTGGCCTCAAATAGCCGAGCATTTAAATACAAATCAAATACTAATTAGTGAGTCCAAATGTAACATCTGAATGGCCTTCTTCTCCTCCATTAGCCATGGTGGAAATAGCAAGAGGGCCATTATGGCTGACAAAATCTGACCTTCTGAACTTTCTCAACTTTTGTGGTATGTTTGAATATAACCAAAGCCAAGGTTTCATCAATGTCCGATTTCTTTAAATTAAAAACAAAAGCGTTAATATCAAAGGCGATTGTCATGTTCCCTATCACAAGAGAGTCTTATGTATGTAGGAACTCCTCGCCAAAATGAATTCTGCAATTAATGCTTTACCCCTAACAGGAAAAAAAGCGTTTTTAATCAATGTCATACGCAGTTTACTATGTACAATGTTTACGAAAAGCAGTAACCTTGATATTATGGCGTTCTCTCTCTCTCTGTAATGGAGTGTAGATGGTGTGATTACGTGCTGGTGGAAATCTCCAGAAGGCCATTAGGGCTGAGTCTGCATCTTGTCCTTTATCAGAGAGTAGCAGGTATTGATGGAGATAAATGGTTCTTTAAGAGTAGAAAGAGAAGCACAGAGGAGTTACTGCATGCTCAGGTATAATCAAAGCCCAAAGTTCCACTAATGGCTTTTATGTTCTTTCAGGCTCACCTGGGATAATCGGTACAAATTGATGGACTTAGTCAAGATCAGGGCTGGCTAGTATTAATGGGTGTGTGTGTGTGTGTGTGTGTGTGTGTGTGTGTATATATATTATAATCTGTAGTATATAGTCATTTTTGCTGTTAACAAATGTAAATGAACTAACATGGATTATTTTGGACTTTTATGGAAACGAACAATAACAGCACCACTGATTGTAAGAAAAAATACACAGAACAGTAGGAAGAAGTGAGGTGGGGGCTGATTACACACTCAGCGAGAAAGAAGATTCGTGCAGCCTATCGGTGTCAGTGGTGTCAGGTGATTACACTTCCTAATTTCATGTATTTTCATTTATTAACCCTGAAGGTACAAACGACAAGTTTTGTGCGGTCTGTTTATCGTTGTCAGGACTTGGGAGATGTGTATGAATCCAGGTGCAGGAGGTTTAATAACAAATCCATTACACAATCCAGGAACAGCAAACGGTCCAGACAAGGCCAAATTCAAAGAGCAATTGAAACACAAGTCGCGCGTCAGGAACATAGTGATAGCAATTACAGGATGTGAGGCGCAGAGCATATACAAACAGTTGGAAAGAATTCGCAAAATACTTTGAGTTTGAACAACAGGAAGTTATGATGAGTGTAGAAGTGGGTAGTGTTCCAGGTTGGGGGACCTCTGCTGGCGTGGAGGTGTAACGGGCCCAGGTGCTTGCTATTCACAAGAGATTCCTGACTTGAAACACTTAGGAAAACGAGTGAGTCGAAAGATACGTTTCAGTGAGTGTAGGTACACACTGCATTCATCATTTCACCCCTGATAGCGCAATAATAAACAAAATGCCTCTATTTTATGTTATGCTATTAAACTTATAAGCAATCAATGCAGTAAACTTGAGCAGTGTGTGTTTCTGATAGTGGGCTGAACGTGCTGAAAATGATACACTATACATCTGGTGATGGTACGAGCACTGAAAGTGCAAAACATATGCAGTTCAATAATCAGCTCTAAAACCTTACGAGTGGCAATAATACTGAGCAAACAGAAAAACGAACAGAATCATTTCTATTAGGAAGATTTTGCCTGTGGGACACAATGCTTCGTTGTGTTTCGTGTGGAGTCTGTGTGTGTGTTGGAGATATACTGAAGCCTTGAGGAGAACTAGCAGAGAGTGAGATCAAAAGGACATCGGATATTTCAGCACATCAGCTAGCTGTGGGAGTTTACTCCATTTCCCTCGCTGTCTTTAGTGAGGAATTAATGGCTGAACTGATAGGAATGGACAGCGCTGGGAATTAAAACCAGCATAAATCAATCAGCTTTGGTGTCACAAGAGCCTAAAGACAAACTCTCAAATCAGCACAAGCCTTCTAGAGAAATAAAAGTAGGTCTACTCTGTATGAAAGGTTGGTGTTTAGATTTACATATACACAATACACAAGCCATTCATTGAATACACTGAATTTAGTAGGATTTTATCATGCTTTTTATGCAATGTCTCAAAGCAGCTTTAGAGACTTCGAGGTCCTAAACCCCCCAGTGAGCAGTGTCAAAGACAAACTACCCAAGATGGAGCTAAGGAGGAAGAAACCTAGAGAGGAAACGAAACAAAGCTACAGGAACCCAGGGATACAGTTTTATACAAGAGCTCTGCTGAATTTTCAATTCTGATTGGTCATTGAAGGTGCTGATTAAAAGCTCTGACAGTAGTGCAGCTGTAAACCACAGGTTTGCAATACGTCATTGTTTCTATAGTAACAGCTCATCAGCAGATGCGCCACATAACACAAAACATAACATTTTTGGAAGGAGTCTTCAGTGTCAGTGCTTTGTACCATTCTGAGGTAAAGGTGTAACTGTAGGTCTTCCAACATCTTGAGGACGGAAGAGTGTATGCTATGTGGTTTCTTGGTTACATGAAAAGCTGCATTTTTTTGAATTGTAAAACTAGGGAACTCTGACAACTGGGTGGCTTCTGCTTTGCCTAACCACTAGTCCTCCAGAGACTAAGTCAATATCTCCACTACTCCAGTGAATTTAAATCTGGCACAAGTGTTAGAGTGTAAGGGGTAAGTAAACAGCAGTATTTCAGAGGGTTGCCATAGCAAAGATGGCACTATTTCCAATCCACCCTCACCATTACACACTGAAGTATTGGTCAGCTTGTTTAAATAAAGACCTGTAATTAATCATTCTTTAAGGTAGTCTTGATTGGCAGTTTGTGACAACCCCATCTTACATGGATTACCCTTGAGCAAGGTAAATTGAGAAGCTATTAGGCGAAGGTTTTGCAAGAGATGATTATATTATTTGGCAAAGCCCAGGAATCATTACAGTTCCTAAATTATTTTGGGTTATGGCCATGTAGCCGGTGTAGAGACCTTTTTGTACTCCACTTTGATCCCCTTGGACTGATTGATTACCCTAGGTAGGTCATTTGGAGAAGGCTTCTAACTGATGTCTCGTTCTCTGCAATAGTGATGCATCCTAATTTCCCAATAATAATCCAGATTGCATCAGTTCGTTGTCAGCAAATGGGTGTTGGGCGATTGCAGAACACTGGCTATGTGAAATTTCCTCTCTCACAAGTAACACTACTGTTAATACCAGTTAAGTTTAAACCTTTCAGTAGCTTCTTCCCACTCTCCACGGCATCCGGAGGGTGATCAAACACAAAGTATAAAAGACTGCATGAAGCAGTCAAAGTGCTAGTTTTCCCAGCACAATGTTCCCAGATGTTGTAGCCCAATCCACACTGAAATAAGTGTAGCTATTTGTGCACTTGATACAAAAATCCTGCTGGGTAAAAAAGAGCATTGTAGCAAAAAAAAATTGGGTCAGGCATCATACCTGTCGTGTGAGACTGTGGGAGGCTGTATCTGTGCCACACAGCTAATTGGACCGAGGCAGCTGGGAATGTTGTAGACAGTTGCTGTAGATACTCCATCCATGGCAGATCCTAGCCTAGTGATCTTTTACTGATGACCACCCAAAACATATCCATTCTCAGCTCTATGTATTTTCTCTGTAGCCATTTTCTCTGAAGCGCTAACTGTATCCATGCTAAGACAGCGATCTTTGTCGCAATATTTTAAGGTGTAAAATCCACTTTCATTTTATTCACAGAATGAAGGCCTGGCAACCCTTTACTGCTCCCTGAGCTGCTTGATTCCCCTGCTACATTTGCTTTTTAATACTGAGCAAGACATTCACCAAGAATTTCATCTCAGCAGGGAGTCACTAGCTGTTTTGATGAGGTTGCTGAACCAAGAGCATCATTATGGTTGTGGAAACCCCAGTGAAGTCCTGGTATTGTTATTCTGGCTGGCCAGTGGAGCCTCATATGAGGTGGTTTTGCCAGGCTTTCTCAAAACCCAGCTCTCTGCAGAGCCAGGGGATTGAGGGATGTTGCATCTATATTAAAGCCCCAGGAGAGCCAGACACTGGGTGCTACAGAAACAGAAAGCTATTTATGTCTGTACAGCGCCAAGCTATGAGGGAACACTGGGCCAGGGTTCTGGATATTTCTGTTGACTTTTCTGGTTCAGAGCATCAATTCAGAGCCTTGAAGCACAGCCCGCTTTATGGTTCAGGACTGTACCCACTGTACCAAGAACATGTAGGATATCCCTGTCTTGAATGGCCCTCTTGGTCGTATGACATCCTACAAGCAGCCAGTCAGAGATGTGCATCACAAACAGCTACCACTCAAAAAGCTTGTGTCATCATTGAGAGGGCTTTCGGCATAATAAAGACCAGGACTTTATTAAAGTCCACTCCCTCTGTGTGCGTCCATGCAGCTGTGTGACAGGGATAAACTTCCACATGAGGAACATGAGGAACATGAGGTTCATGAGGCAGAGATCCACAGCAACCAAAGGTAATTCCCTGAGAGAACATTTCTTTGCTGAGGTGTCAAAATTACTTTCAATAATCCTTTAATACTATTGTTAGTGAGATAAGGTGACAGGAACCCAGAAACAAACTCTCAGATTGTCACAGTTATTGATCTTCTTCAGCTCCTCACACTCCTTAGACATTTTATAAAGATTTCAGAAAAACTTCATAACGAAATGGCTGAGCCTGGAAAGAGGAAGTCCAAATCAGAGATCGAATCAAAGATTGGAAATGGAATTTGAATGTGGAAGCAGAAGAAATGCAAGAAGGAATTTCCAGTGCAGAGGCTGCAGGAAGTGTTGAAGAAAAGCATGGAGGAAAAAAGAGAAAGAGACATGACAGAGAAGATAGAATGGAGGACTGTGACATGTTGGAGATGATGGTAGCGCAATGAGGAAAGGCCAAGCTGGAGAAGAAGAAGAAGAAGAAGAAATGCACTGAACTAGAGAGAGGCCAATGAGAAAGACAACATACTGGGAAAAATTCAAGATGAAAAAGAAGAGATGGCCAAAAATATGCAAGAGCTTGAGAAAGACATAGAGAGATGAGAAGATATCAGACAGATGGAGAAAGATCAGAATAATAAGGTAGAGGAGAGGAACACTGCACTCCTGCAAAACACTCCAGGCTTCTCTGAAACTTTGAGAGGAAGAAGAGAAGATGGCAGAGATGAAGAGAGAGCTGGATGAGAGACAGAGAGAGATAAAAAAAAAAAAAAAAAAAACACTGTGCAGCTGGAGGCCGGTTTGGATTCAGAGCGAGATCAGCGGCTGCAGGGTAAGAGAAGTATGGAAGCAGCAGGAACATGAATGGAAGCTGATACCAAGAAGCCAAGAAAGATCTGAAAGCCCAGAAGGAGAACCAAAAAAGGCAGAAAAGCTTAAGTTCTAAGATAAAATCCTACAGGCTTTTTCCCAGATTCGTCCTGCTTTCAAAATCAAGAAAAGTCTTACGCATCAACTCTTCATGTTTTTGGTTTTAAGTGCGAGACATCATAAATTCGTAAATAGACTCCAGACTGACAGAAGTTGTAACAAATTTAAGAAGAAATTACAGAAAGCAGCTCTGAAGTACAGATACAGGGCAGATCAAATAAATAAAAACATCCAGCCAGATGTTTCCACAACGTCAAAAATGGCACATAGTCCTATTTCTGTGGGGACATTTGGTCTATACTCTAAACAAAATAAAATATATATTTAGTATAAAATACATTAAATAAAATGACCACATCATCTGTGCTAACTGCTCATTTTTATCATTTGTGTGGATGCCAGCCAGATTTTATTTGGATCATTTAAGGCATGATACACCGTCATCCAATCTCGCCATATTAATAACACTGCATAAAATAACTTTATGACAATTCCACTGAAAATGATTAAAATAAGATGCTAGCAATAGAGCCGGAAATGATATTTTATCTTATAGAACCGCACGATCTACAGTACCTCCTTTTTCTCCTCCTGCAGTAAACTTCGTGCACTTCCTCGCCTGTCACGTTGATATCCCTGAACTATCCTGGAGTGTAGCTAAGCTGGGAAAAATGCGCAATCCTGCTTCAGGTACATTCTGTTTCTCACCGTCGCACCTGACAGCCAATACAATGTGATTAAACAAATTCAGAGATGTTTCACGTTTGGGGTGGTTAAGTAGGAACTTGGAATGAAGACTTGGATCCATTGGACTTTTATGAACAGCGCGAAAATGATATTTGACATTGAATAACATTATTTCGTGCAGTAATTGTGCTGTAATGATGTTCATAAAAGGTATATACAGTA
Source organism: Pangasius djambal (assembly GCA_022985145.1). Lineage (NCBI taxonomy): Eukaryota > Metazoa > Chordata > Actinopteri > Siluriformes > Pangasiidae > Pangasius > Pangasius djambal. The sequence goes on along the minus strand of CM040983.1, from coordinate 3,541,571 downwards.
TAATGAGCTGTATGTGTATTATGGTAACCATCAACAAATAAGCCTTTGGAGATGGAAAATATTTCACACACACACACACACACACACACACACACACACACACACACAGAGTCACAGATGTACTCTTTCCCTGCCAGCCTTCTGTCTGCAAGTAATGGAAAGAAATTGAAGCAGATAAACACACACACACACACTCTCTAATGCAAGATCAAAACATACGGTGATAGACGCAGAAGAGAAAAGATGGGCTCGAGGCAAAAGAAAGATCAATATGAATCTGGGGGATTTGACTACATGCTAGATGAACGTCTTCTCTGTCATTTACGGTGTGTGTGATCACTCGGTGTAACACACCAATCAGGTTTCTGTGAGCTTACTCACCACACCACTTAGGGGTTTCGTCTAGAGGTTTAAGGTAGAAGTGCTTTTAACATGTCTAACTGGAGGAATATAATTATAGAGAAACATTCTTAAGATACATAATTGGACCTAAAAGGATAATTTACCTTGTTTATACCTTTGGGAACAAAATGTGCACACACTGAGCAACATTTACTTAAGTGGAATACAAAAGTTGTTTTTTTTTTCCGTAAATAGTTTACAGGTTCGTTTACACAGAAATGTGATATCTACGAAAATCCAGTTAGGTAGAGAAAAAGTTCGTATTTTTCATGACTTTGTGTAAATTTGCGTGTCAGGAGACATGACCGTGAACCTTCGAGCTTCAGGCTTCAGCTGTGATGTTATATACGGATTACCCTGTCAAGTTTAAGTCGCTTATTTATGTTAATTAAAAAACAGTTTAATGTAAATTATGTGAGTCAATTCATATTAAAGAAAGTAATCCAAAACAAATTCCTTCAATCAAGAAAATAAGGCAGACAAAAAAGGAATGGCACCCTATAACAGAAGGAAGTGTTCATGTGTGTCCATGCCAGCCGACATGCTGCAATGTCTGAACTGCAATACTGGAAGATTTAGCACAAAGAAGGCTTGGGACGATTGATGATAGTGCGGGAAATCGGAGGTAGAGTCAAGCTATCACGATGTCTATCAAGTCGGACGATTTAAACGTCTGTCGGAAAACATGGTGTCTGCAGATTTAAGTGTGTTTCCTTTTCACCTATTTTGTATCCTATACCAGCCTTAAATTGGAGCAGAGCAACAAAAAAAAATACCTCTTTCTCTAGGGTATCTTAGCTTCTTTGCTCTCAAAATATGAACGGAAATTTTAAAAAATGACATCATTTGAAAACCAACTTGTTACATTTATTTATAGTCCTGACTTACAGATTTGTAAGCATTCCTGACCTGATATCGGGTAATTAATTAAAAAGAATATAAACACTATTAGCAATTGCAGCTAATAGTGATGTAACATGTACAGGGCACGCATTACGTATGTATTTGGACACACCCCCTTCTTTTCCTCCTCAAAACCACAGGCGTTGTCGATAGAATGATGGCATTTTACACACAATCTTACAAGCCTAGCGCACATAGTGCTCTTTCACCACTTACTCGTCATTTTGTCATTTTCAGTTACTTTTTCTTTTATGGAGATTTGTGGGCGTGGCTAAATGTATATTAGCTGTGCATTGAACACACTTATTCGCTTATTATGAGGATGAAGAGCCTCAGTGTTACCCAAAATATCTAGCAGGTACAGTTTGTCCTATGAAAATATGTAAAAAAAAATGATGGATAATTGAGGTCAGGATTGCTTCTACTTGACAATAGAATAGTCATCATCCACGGTTTGTTAGTGGAAAATGGAGTTTTGTGTTTCTTTGACCTTTTTCGTTGTCTTATCAGACATCACTTCTCCTCCAGCCTTTGGGACTCCTGCCTGGAGTTTTAAATCTAATTACCATCCAGTCACACTGAACTGACATGGTGTGCAAATTGTGTGCAAATAACAGGCTAATTATTGTGGATAGAGGAAGCTGCACAGCGATACAGTTTCTAAAGCCAGTGTCAGAAATTAGTGACAAAAAGACAGGAGAGAAAGAGCAATATGCTCGTTTTCATCCCTGAATGCTTTGCGATCGTTACTCGTCACTCGTCTGTATTTGCTAATTACGGCCCACTGCTGCCTTTTGAGATGGGATTTTTGGATTGGTCTTTTGTTTTGTTTTTTTGTCCTAAAGCAATAATCATAATTCTGTCAAAATTTCCGACACTTCATTGTATTTCCAATGCAAATTCTGTCTCTTTCTCTCAGCTGGATTCCCAAAATTCCTGAAGAAAAGAGCAGAGATCTATAATGGAAATGCCATTACAGTACTCTGACACTGAGGACCCTAAAGACCTCAGCACAAAACATGGATCAAATCAGAGAAGATTGAAGTGCAAACTCATTAAACTCTCGATCGCAGCTCATTAGGCGCAGAACGTTCCTCTGTTCCGCACATGATAGCTCATATTTGTACCGCTTTATGTTGCCGCTGCTTTGACAAATGAGCCAGAGCTCATAAATTCCCTCTTGAGAGGACATGAAGAAAAGAACTGTCGCTTTTATGCCACATGCTCGTCTTATTTTGACTCAGGAGCTCTCAGTGAAAACTCCCTGCATCTGCAGGAACAGTAAAAGCTAATCATCACTTGCTCTCCAGGTTTACAGGTTGCTTGTGACGTGCTTGTGTCTAGTTTTGTTCCGAGTGCTGTAAATCTGTAAGGCAAGCACAGTATTGTTATTCATAATTCATCATAAAACTGCTTAACACGCAGACACCGTTCATACAGTATGAAATATATGCGTTTATACAGAATATGCTATGTACAGTATATACACTTCCCGGACGCTTTCATAGGAACATCTGTACTCCTGCTCATTCATGCAATTCATTATCCAATCAGCTATTCATGTACGGCAGCACAATACATAAAGTCTTCTTTCTTCTTATTTTTCAGATTTCAGATTAAATGTTTGAATTTTTCCAGTTCGTTGACGAAATTCCTACTGCCACTTGTGATGTTGGGATAATGGGAACTCTCACACACACACACACACACTGTAAGGCCCCAATTCCCTCTTTTAGTCACTCACTGATCTTCCTTACTTTCTCCTCTTTTTCAATATCTTTTCTTTTCCTTTCTTTTTCAACCTCTCTCTCTCTTATTTTCTGTCAGTCGCTCGTGCCTTCTTTTTTTTCCCCGCTTTGTGCTTTTCTTTGTCTCTTTCTTACCTTTCTTTCTTTTCTTTTTTGTTATTTAGTCTTATTTATTCTCTCTTACTCCTCCATCACATTCGGTTACTTCTGAGCACCATATATTTATTTCAGGAAAGGTAGATCTAGTTTTCGCTTTCGTGGCTAGTCAGCCAGACAATATACGCTAATCTGACATGATTTCTGAGAGGAGTACATGTCATATTCATGAATGTGGATAGTCTTTTCTGATACCGCTAGCTAGCTGTCTAATATGATGTAATTGACTACATTTAGGTCATAGTCATGAATGTTGATCGTTTTCACTGAGAATACTAGCGAGCTGTCTAAAGTGATCTAATTTGACATGATTTCTTACTAACTCGGTTAAAAAAAAATTTCCAGGGAGCTAACAGGAGCTAACATGGCAGGATTTTTGTGTAATTTTCATAAATATTAACCTTAAATGCTAAACATCTGGCTAACATAACGTAACATAACATAACATAGCATAACCAGACAGAATCTGTGAAAGTCTCAGACCACACACCCTATGTACTATTCACTACATAGGCCACATAAACACCACTGCAAATGCTATCATGAATCCTCTCCGGCTGTGTCCTGAACACTGTTCCCTCTAACCTGTACCCTTGCATGGTCTCGCACTTCTAATGGCACTCCCACACAGAAGAAAAAAAAAATTCGGGCATATCACCAACACATAAATGCGTCCCAACCACAAATAACACTAGCTAGCTAGCTGCATTAGCTGTGAGCTTAGCAAGCCATGCTAATTGTTCAACACCTCCGGCAATCGCTGCAGTATCACTATCCGACACTCGGAAGTTTTTTAGTCTCGCTATCAGACACTAAAGTGAAGTGTACACGAGGTAGAGGTGTGACGACGGAAAGCCAGAATAGTCACGTCGTAACAAAACTCTAATACGTACATTATTTATAGCTCTAGATTGCACTAATTCTTACTGGATGCATTAGCTATTAAATATTGGTTCGCATCGATAAAGTAGACTCTTGTCTATTAATTTTCAACTATTTCAGAATTACATCATAAAACTTGCCATTATACCATATAGTTACAGGCTCTTCTATATAATCTTCTATAGTTTACAGCTGTCATTAGCACAGTGTGTAGAGTAGATCCAGTCCTGTTCCCAAAC
>CM040983.1:3511093-3534310 GCA_022985145.1 Pangasius djambal | reverse complement strand
TACTTAAAAAAAAAAAAAAAAAAAAAAAAAAAAAAAAAAAAAAAAAAAAAAAAAAAAAAAAAAAAAAAAAAAAAAAAAAAAAAAAAAAAAAAAAAAAAAAAAAAAAAAAAAAAAAAAAAAAAAAAAAAAAAAAAAAAAAAAAAAAAAAAAAAAAAAAAAAAAAAAAAAAAAAAAAAAAAAAAAAAAAAAAAAAAAAAAACCACTCACTGTGCAAATATAACATAAAATACTCCGCATTTAGCAAATAAAACGCAACACTCCATAACTAAAGAGAGAAAACACAGAACTTAAATAGAGAACTAATTGAGGGGAAACACAAAACAGGTGAGCACAATCAAGTTAGGGCATGGAGCAGACAACAAAAGAAGAAATTTAAAAAAAAAAAAAGCGTGAGGGTGCCCTCTGGTGGTCTGGGGAGGACATAACATACAAGCCCTGCACAGGATGCAATAATACCATGTGACCGTGTGCTCTGGCCTTAATACAGCACTGATATTGTACACTGTTTTGCTCACTAGCTATGACGTACTGCTGGGTGATGTCCATCCATTTTTCAATCTATCACACACTCTCCTATAAGATACACTGAGTGCAAAATCATGAACGTGGAGTGGCTGTGAGTGTCACATTTATAAAAGAACAGCAGCCTCATGGGACAATTCATATGTATTCATTAAAGACTTCTGAAAGGAGCGATGCATAAATGCTATGAAGTAAGAGTGAAAAAGAGTGGCTGATCGAATACAACCGCAAGCAAATTCAATCTGAAGTGCCGTGAGTGGAAAGATGAAGGGACCTACTAACAGCAGTTCTGTTACAACAGAAAGATGAAGGGACCTACTAACAGCTGTTTCTGAACAACAACGAACACACACCAATCATATTATCACCAATCGTATTATTTTACATGAAAGAATAAACATAGTTAATGCTTCGTTATCTTGGACAAGCCAACAGGCTACTGTTGTCATAGCTAGTAGTAACAAGCTAGCAATTTTAGCAAACAGTTTTACTGTAGATAGCAGATAGCTTGTTAACCGCTAACTTTTTCCATTTCAGTTTCATCCACAAGCAGAAGAAAGTAATTGGATAAATCGGCTCAATCCAATTAATTAGCATTCATTCCTTACTGGTGTTTTGCGTCCATTTCTCCTCTTCTGCTTTTTTACTTTTTGTACTTTCTGGCCCTGATCTCTCAGGTGTTGATCACTGCACCATCTTTCCGCCTCATAGCACTATAGTACTTCTTAAACAGCATCAATCAGTACATCTCTCAGATCAAACATTGACTACATAGTGAGTATTTTAAGTTTTATTGTGCGTATTGTTACAGTTTTTATAGCATTCTGCACTTAGCTAGACTAGCTAGTTGTGCAGTGCCAATATTAACGCATTCGCTCTCTGTAACATGAACGGTATACCCTAGTGACACCACTAGATGTCATATTTTGTGAAGTACAGGCATCAGACTATCATGTCTTACTAGTTCTCTTCTTATACACATTTGTGTTAATACAACTCAACTATGCATGTTGCATGCTATGGTCAACCCTCATTAGATCTACTTAAGCACTATATGTAGAGAACAAACCAAGTTTTTTTTGCGATTTGCAAACGTATTTATAGACAACTCCTGCAGTGTGACAAATAAGAGTCAGGGAGGACTGGATGCAATCATGTAATCATGAAGAGCTACTTCATTTTGGTCTTTTTAAGAATTGCTGTTTGGACTTTTGAGACGTCCAGAGCAGCAAATCAATAGTTATAATCCTCAGAGACAGACAGAGGTCAAAGCCAGAGGAGATTGGATAATCTCCAAGAGAAACTTCTAAAACTAAGAACTTAAGATGCTGAAATACAGTAGAAATAAATCAGAAAATGGACAGATGAAGATTGGAAAAATGTCTTCTGGTCTTTTTCCAATCTTCAATCTCCAGTCTGCTGTAGCCTCAGATTTATCTTCTTGGCTGACAGGAGCGGAACCTGATGTGGTCTTCTGCTGTTGAAGCCCATCTGCCTCGTGGTTTGACAAGTTGTGTCTTCTGAGATGCTTTTCTGCACACCACGGATGCAAAGAGTGGTTATTTGAGTTACTTAGTAACTCAAATGAGTTGTTTGATCTCTCTCATCAACAAGACATTTCCCCAACAGAGCTTTTGCTCACTGGATGTTTTTTGGTTTTTGCACCATTCTGTGTAAACTCTAGAGCAGGAGTCTACAATCGTATGTGGTGCTGGTGTGGCTACAGCTTTTCATTCCAACCGAGCAGAAGCCCACACCTGATTCCACTAATTTAGTCAATTCATCTTAGTCTACAATCAACTATGAAGTGTGCCTCCAGTTTGGCTGGAATAAAAGCCTGCAGCCACACCGGCCCTTTGTGGATAAGATTGTCCTTAAGTGTAGTTTTGCCTAGCTACACTTAGTGACTCATGCTGACTGCCACAATAATAAAACATTACAAATACATCAAAAATAAAGAGAAGTGTTAAGATTTGACAAGCTTAGCATGACAAATCAACTACAAAATGGGACGTCAGTACATGGAAATGACGTCATAGTGGGCGGGGATCATTTCTTAAAGCAAAAGTAGTACATACTTACAGGGTGGAGTTGAATATTGGGGCCAAACCAAGAAAAAGAACAAAATGAAATACTGGATAAAAAAGTAGTGTTCATGGGGGGAAAAAATTATTAAAGAGCTCTTCGGTAGAGATTGTGTTAATTTATTTATTCTCATTTTTAAATAATGTATATTATTATGACAGTTTCAATGAAGAAGGTCTGAACACCGTGCTGAGATCATGGAGAATTATTTTTTAATAATAACAGAATATAACATTACTATATTAACATATTACGTATTACGGTGTTATTATTAACACTGACAGTGTCAAAGGTTTTTACTTTTACTGCACTGCAGCAACACAACCATCACACACACACACACACACACACACACACACACACACACACACACACTATATGTATATATATATATATATATACTCAAAAATTATAATGTGAGACACTAGATTACTGAAACATTCAGGAAAAATGAGATGTGTCATTGTTGTAACACCAGATGGCAGTGTTTATCAAGAGTTGCAACTGTGTAGGTCGAGCACTTGCATGCTCAAAAAGACAACAAATGAGTGTCATATATGTGCTGTATATTTATGTGCATCCTTTCTACTGTAAAAATAATATATACCCATAATTTTAAAAAAAAAGCATGATATAGTTACTTGCATTATAATTTATGAATTAGCATGTGCTAATTATATTGGACATGCTTACTGAATTTATATAGTCGCAATGTAAATATAGCGTAAGACTAATTTTGAATGTTTGTTCAACTAGGAGCGTCTCGTGGCCATATATTTTGGTGGAGCAGGACGGAATTACTAACGCTGTAGCCTCAAACAAACTACGATTGGGAGGTTATCATGCTTGACTCATGCTATAGACTACTGTCTAGTGAATCTTTTTAGAGTAAACCAGTAATAGGAATTTGAAAGTCAACAAGGCTTGAATGAACCAACTATCCATATACACCAGTCTTCAACGAGAGAACAGAAAGGTCTGTATGCAGTCTGGTATAAAGCCAGAAGCTGCCCCTTAAACAAAAATGTTCGTAGATAGTGAGCATGGGGCAGCGTGACTCTTGCCCCAATGGGCCTCTATTAGTATTTGTTTAGTTCCCGATTCAATGGAACATTAGCTTATATCTGTCAAATAGTGGCATTATTTTAAATCGTTGGTCACTCAAAAGAGATAATTAGTATTTCAGTGTAATTTAAAATGTATGGAGTTGTGAATGAGGACTTTATGAAGATTAAGATTTGTTGAAAAGCTGATAGATATGGATGGCCTCTGCTCCATCTGTCGCTATTTATGAGCTGCCTCTGTGTTCAACTCTTTAATGCATCTAATTTGGCTGTGCTGTTCATTATTTCATGCATGGTACATCTTCTTTCTCTGTTCATTTATATTTACATTTCATCATTGATCAATTTATATTCACACCAATTTATATCAATTCAAATTTAAAATGTTTATTTCTGGCTATGTTATTGGTTTTTAGATGACCTTTTATCCTGGACACAGTCTGCAGTGTGATGTTTCTATTACAATCTTACAACACTCACTTTTAGTGAGACGACAACTGACCTTTGTTAAGGCAATAGCCTATTAGCATTGAGTCAGTCACATCTGAGCTGCGCGGCTGTAATTACCCATAATTTAGAATAATTAGCCCTGCGGCGCTCGAGGAACATCTGCAGCAGAACAGCTGTGTGGCTTAATGTGACCTATTGATTTTTTTTATCCTGAAAAACTGACCCTTTTAACAGTTTCTCATGCGCTCATGCAAGGCTTAAAGGTTTCAATTATTAATGTTAGGAAAAAATTATCTGATGATTACAGGTGAATATTGTGTTCATATTGTGTTATTTTTTATTATTGCGATACAATGAGAACTGAGGGAGAGAATAACTTTTACTACACTAAGAGAAAAGGTCGGCATGAGTAGATATATTTTTATAGTGACTTAATGTTTTGTAATAAAAATTAAACTCGGAGGTAGCCCACCTCAGTTGAGTTGGATACAGACGATTTAACATTTAAGCACTTTTTTATTCTCCACATTAACACATTCAGGCTGTTGTAAACTGTTAAATACATTTTGCCAAATTATCCCAGTGCAATTAATTCAAAGGCAATTAATAAAGCAACATTCATTAACATATAGCAAGTAAACAGGATTAGAGATAGATTAATATCAGCATGTGTAGTGTTTATTCATGCAAAATCAGGCAACAACTGATCTGAGAACATTTGGTCTTGCATTTGAGTTGCATAAAAATATGAAAACACTCTGTACTGTCACACATTTATCTATTAAACAAACAATAAACCTACAACTTCTACTAAAAACAAAGCCAAAACAAACAATCAGATCATGAACAGTACATTATTACATTTACTATCACAATACATTGAAATAATAAAATATTATTAGAATATTTGCATTCATATTTGTTTCTTTGGATGTGGCTATAATGTGATATGAGCGCAGGACAGTACTGCTCCCCGCCAGCAGAGGTCAATGTCCCCAGAATTCTACTCAGTTACTCGTTTTCTGTTTCATATCTACTTCCTGGTTTGCTCAGTGTATAAGCACGTGGTTACTTTGCGAAGTCTTGCCATTCGTTAAAGTTCTGTATGTTCCCTGATTGCTATTTCCGTGCTTGTACTATTTTGCTACCCTTTGTCCCGACCATTGTTTTGATTGTTTTGACAATTGATGCCAACACTGGGTTTGATCACTGCCTGCTAACTGTGATTTCGTTACTGTTATTCAAGAAACACTGCACATGGATCCTAACTCATCTGCTGAGTCTGGTTCGCTTTGTCCATGGTGTCCAAACAAATGTCTCTCTATCTAATTTGACTTTTTTTTATTGCATTGTTTAGGTAATCATAGTTGGCAGATGGCTGAAAATAAGAAAAAAATCAAGAGACAGTGACAGGCAAAGAGAGGATTAGTCAGAGAAGCAACCATTGGTAACACTAGATGATGCTACCACCACCGTGCTTCACAGCCAGGATGGGGTTCTCAAGGAGATAAGCAGTCTTGGGTTTCTGCCAAACATAGCCATTTGTGCCAATGTCCATTTCAGTTCATGTTGTAATAAAATCTGGAAAAGAGAGTAAATACTGTACTTATATAACCCTTCGGTCATACAGCCCTAAAGGCCCTACCATTGATTGATTTTTTTTCCATGTAGTTACTGAAGAATAAGCCTTTGGCTGTGAAAATATAAAGAAATACAAGAGGTCAAAATAATAAATAGATAAAGGGCAAGAAAAAATATTTCATCCCTGTACTGCTGGAATAACTGTGTTAAATAAATCTGATTTCGACACTGTTCAAAATGTTAAGAATCACAATTAATATTTTAGCCATTATCATGCAGCTCAGAGGAACACACTGTGGAATAGTGAGATAGGAACTCCACTCAAACAAAGAAAAGATCCCTGAGATACATAAGTCGCAGTTTATTTTACACAGTATGATAATATGAGAACATTGAAGGTACAGTGTGTCTTGCTCATTTCTGCCTTACATTCAGGTATTCAGTTTAATCCCATGTCCAGGGCAACACTAATCGACTATGTGATTGAATTCCACTTCATCTAAAATGCTGGCATTGTAGTCCGAATGATCTATGGGTTTGTTTTTTATGCATGCGAAATGGTGTGGAATCAGTGTTTCATTGATTACACTACAGTCAGCATGTGCTGTGTAAATCAATGACCGTTGCCTCTCTGTGCTGACACTGTGTCAGATTCCGGGTGAGCGATTGAGTAAATATTGTGCCTGGTTATTATTTCACCCCACAGACTGAGCGATCAAATTGATGAAAGATACAGAGATACACATGATGTTTGTCTCCTGCTAAACACAGGGCTGAACATTTTCTCTATAGCAGCCCGACCCTCAATCGGACCATAAAGCATAAGCTTTTTTTAAGTGGCATGTAATAACTAGCACGTATGATGGAGCCTGCTGCAATGTCAGGGTGGAGTGATGAAGCAGCCTTAGTGTTACCAGCCCAAAGTTGATTATTTTTCTATAGGAATACGTCACAATGTGTTATTGTACTCTTATACCACAGCAATTTGCCAACGAGTAATTACATTTTTTTTCTTTAATGAATGCAGTACTTTATATCCCTTTATAGTTACATTAGTGTTGTATAGCAGCTATAAATGTTGATTAGATAATGAGTCCTAAATCAATGGCTGGCCTGGCTGGCTTCGCATGCCTCGGAGGAAGCACGAGATAACCTTCACCCTCCCCTCTTGGTAGGTGTGGTATGATAGGGGAGAGCTGACCGGTGGGTGGAGATTGGCCAAGACAAATTAGGGAGAGAATCAAGGGAAAATCAAAAATAAATAAATAATGAATTAATTAGGGGGAAATGCTGTGCATGAAAAATTTCTGAAATACTCCAACCAGCCTGTTTGGCACCAACACCGACGCCAAAGTCACTGGGATCACATTTTTCCCCATTTTGGTGTGAACATGAGCTCTTAACAAAGCTCTTGTCCTGTATCTGTGGGATTTCTGTGTGATCTCTGCTGACACCTGTTTGGCTGCCTTAACGATAATTGAATGAATGAACAGGTGTACAGGTGTTCCTAATAAAGTGGCCTGTGTGTGTGTGTGTGTGTGTGTGTGTGTCTCAGAATAAAGAAGGATACGCATGAATTGCGGTTTTCCACCAAAGCCTAAAATAATTTGCTGTGAAATTGAGATCTTGAACACAGAACTTAGGCGTTTGACCAAATTGACCAATCACAGCCGGGGGGGGCGGAGGTGGCGTCAGGGCGTCACGGCGGGGGGGGCGTGGTCAGGAGGACAGCGGGCACTATTGGCTGAGCGCAGAGATCTCCGAGGCCCACGCGCACATCTCACCGGAGCGCCTCTTTACTCACTGAACCTGCTGAAGCGTTAAGGACGCAGGAAGCGTTTAAAAAGGTGAGTGCGGCTTTTAATCAGGATTCAGTGACAATAATCAATATGATAATAACAATAATTGTTGTTTTTTGTATTGTATAGGGTATAAAGCAAAGAAAGAAAAAAAAAAAGAAAGAAAGACGGGCTTTGATGCACGGTGATCACTTATTTCCTTGGCGTTTTAGGATAAATTGTGTGTATAGTCAAGAAATCACCGACAGTGAGTGAGCGTAGGCTGTGTTTATGGTTTTATTTATGAATTTATTTCAGTCGTGACCTACAGATTGACTATAGATTCCAGCTGAAACGATGGAAGAGACCATTTTTCCTGCCTGTGTGAAGAGCATCCAATCGATTATTCCCTCTTCTGTCATTAAACGCACTAGTATATTCCCTTATACAGCGTTTTGTTATAGGCTTTAATAATATAAAGCATAATGTATAATGATATGATATATTACTGCAATGATATGATATGATATATTACTGCAATGCAATTTTAACACCTCAGATAGGGAAAAAGAAAAAGAAAAAAACAAACAGGATTCAAACTGATCTTATAACGCAGCCATGGGCTGTTTGTAGAATTCAGTTCATTCTCTGTAGCTGGATTATTCCACACCATCAGGAGTCTATCATCACACCTGCCTCATCACATTGTGCCATATATTTCTGGGTATTTCTGTCAGGTCCTTTTGTCCTCCATCACCAAGGATATCGTTATCACATCCAGTAATAATTAATGAGCAGGTGTTAGTTAACCGTTTAAAGGACACAGTGTTCCCCTTCGACCTGTGCATGCTGGGTCTAAGAAAAGAAAAGAAAAACAAAGACAAAAAAAGAAAAAGAATAGCATGCATTTGTTAAGAGAAGGAGAAATTGAGGTGATGCTGAGGTGGCACACACACACACACACACACACAGGCACACACACAATGCATCCTGAAGCTGTGCAGCCATGACACCGGGATGCAATGCAATGCCCTGTAATGTAGTATTTGACTTTTAAATGAATGTAGTGCAGTGCACATTAGATACTGGAGCATCCATCTTGCAATGCATAACCTTACAGCACCTTAGATATCATGTCCTTCCTCTGCCATCCCATGCCAAACCGTCTCCAGTAAAATGTGATTAGCTGATCATATAATTTAATGCAAAACGCTGGAATGAAATGTGAATGCAGTGTAACTCTGTCATTCTGAAGCGTAATTAAATGCAAAACACATTTGATGCTGTGTATTGTCTTCTGATATCCAGTGTTTTACTGGGTATGCAGAGCTTAGCACTTCTTCTGTCACGTTCTGCTAATTCATGCTGTAATCTCAGCTGATGTAGCGTGAGTGAGAATCCTGACATTCAGGCCATATGCTGCTATGCAACTGACTACAATACAGCACTTTACATATTCATTCATTACAAGCTACACATTTATATCCTATGTTTGGGACATTTAATATAGAGTGTAAAACACATAATACTCCATCATTGTCCTGTATGACTGTATGATGCAATGCAATTCAACGCACTAATCCACTACAGGTATTCTGCCGTTCCACGCGCGCGCGCGCGCTCGCTCGCCCTGTGGCTTTCTCTAACCGTGCTCTCGCGCTCATTCCGCAGACAGAGGGGCCAAAATGGACGTTTTCATGAAGGGGCTTTCTAAAGCTAAAGAAGGCATGGCGGTGGCCGCGGAAAAAACCAAGGAAGGCGTGGCGGTGGCGGCGGAGAAGACCAAGGAAGGCGTCATGTTCGTGGGTAAGAGGCGACGGCGACGCGCGCGCACTCGCGCGCTCGTCTCCACTCCCCGTGGGCGCGTGGGAGGAGAACTTTAAGGCTATAGGCTGGGCGAGAGCGCGTGCTAGGGGGCGTGTGTGTATGCGTGCGTGTGTGTGTGTGTGTGTGTGTGTGGGCGGGTGTGGGGGTGGTTGTGCGTCTGGAGAAGCGTCATGGTTACGTTAAAGTGGCACAAAGACTGAATTGCACCTACTGTTTTTTTTTTTAATGCATAATCGAAATATTCAATGTGTCTAGTGCACACTGCTTTAGGGCGGGGTTCAGTGTGAGTAACGTGTGTTTAGTATGCCAATATACTGTATGAAATAGCATAACTATAGCCATTTTGTATTTGTCATGATACCACTAGTAATAACATTCTACATACAGGGTGGCCCAGAAGTCCAGCATCTTAGCCCATGATGCTGGATTTAAGGGACAACGGCTACACAGACTACTGAGACTTTCCATGGGTAGAAAATACCCATGTTACCATACTGCGTTACCCTGTGCAAGCCTGGTTGTGTTTACAGAGAAGAGAAGAAGTTAGGCTTATTTCATGACCCCAGTACGTCTAATATATAACATATGTTGAGAAAAGCACAAACATTATGCGTGAAATAGAATACGTTCAATATGTTAAAACAGGAAAGGTAAAATTACTTATTACATATCGATCCCAATGAAAGAGTATCGTCTTGGAGGTGGGCATGGTTAAGTTACGTTGATCTGGAACATGGCAAACAAGAGCACTGGAGAGAAAGTTTTGATACGCTGATACGCATCGTAAGTATGCGACAGAACGTTGATATGCATCGTACAGAAGGTGCTGCAAATAAATTGTATATGAACGATAATGAAAATAACCAGCCACCAGCTAAAAGCCACCCGCTACACTAACAGAGCCTACACAGCTGACGTTCAAGTTTGTTCCGTGTCTGTGGTGAAATGTTTGAAAGTGTGATGCATCCTGGGCCTGTTAATAGCTGAATTGATTCATAAGAGTAAAACCGATTATTGTCTGTAGCTGTAGCCTACACTTTGGGAATTGTAGACTGATTATAACTTTAAACTTAAAGTTATAATTTCACCTCTGAGTGTTACAAAGCTCTGACACTGGAGACTCCTTCCATAAACGTTAAACAAACATCTCCGTACAGAAACCTTCACCATATCAACAGTTATACATGGTATAACCGGTTTATGAAGAGCGTCCGCTCTACAAGTCCTTGTGTGAGTTGTTACTATGGCAACAATAACGTGTTAGAATGAGCTATTGTTATAGCAAATTAATTTTTAAAAAAATGTCACCAATCAGAATCAAGAATTTAACAGAGTTATGGCATAAAGCATATTAACTGTTTGTTCTTTAACACAGATTCGCATTTATGCTTATCTAAAATATTTTTCGATGCGAAGTGTCTCATCTGGACATAAGATTTTTTTTGAATTGTCGTTATCGATCCTGGTAAAGTGTAACGTTAGCAATATTACTGTTTCATACTGCCTTATGACTATTGACTATATACTCACACCTCTAATACTTTCTCTAAATTATAAGAGAAATCACGTTATATTAGAATATATTGTATGTTGCATCTCTGTTGTGATGGAGTGAGAGCCGGAAAGACACACACACACACACACACACACACACAGAGAGAGAGAGAGAGATTTAATACTCTTTATTTTTTAATCTTTATTTTATCTGTAATCTTTATTTTATCTAATCTAATCTATCATTTATCACAGGTTACAATTAATAATAAACATTTTCATCATTCAAAAATTAAAAACCCGAGAGAGAGAGACAGAGAGAGAGAGGTGTAGTAGTTTGGACACGCTCCAGCTTTTCTCTGATCTCCTGCCCGAGGTTTGGACAGGAGCCACGCCGGCCACATGTCACACTATTCCATGATCTCAGAGCGTAGCACTCTTTCAACACACGCACTCTCACACACCTTGTCTGATGCAGCACAATGCACAGCAACGTGCGAGTGTGTGTGTGTGTAAAGGAGAATCAACACTGTGCTGTTTTGGACAATAGGAGGCCTTTGTATGGCTGAATACTGTATGATGACCAGTTATTGACATGTAGTCTGAATCTGCCCGTGTGTGTGTCCGTGTGTGTGTGTGTGTGTGTGTGTGTGTGTAAGACCATGTGTTTGCATGCCACACTGACACATTGCTCAGCATGCGAAGCAGAGTGTAAATTAGTATAAGCTGACCTGCTTCCTGCTTTCTCACAGTTGAGTGCTGTTTGGATGTACAGCTCTGAAAATGCAAATAAACAAGTGAAAGATAGCTGTACGGAGAGCAAAGAACCGGGAAAAGCGGTGGCACTTCAGTGGGTCAGGTTCTGCCTGAAATCAGAGAGCAAGTGCAGGAATCCTGCAAGGCTCAAGATATGCTATATGACACGAGACCCTAAATGCCTTGTAAGTTGGGCTATAAAGTATGAAGTACATTTTCTTTTTATTTTAGATCCCTTAAAGGTTCTGAAGTTTTTTAAAAAAAATTCTACAAAAATGTTTTCCTGTCAGAAAGGGCTCCAAGTAGAACCCTTTGAGGAGGCTAAGTATCCTTAATTATCCAATTAACCCTTGATGAAGCCTGTTTTCTAAGAGTGTACCAGGTCCCAGGACTGGTATTGGTACTAGACAGGTTCTAGGTATTAAGAAGAAAATATTTACCAATAATTTGAGTTTGTACCACACACTTACCCAGTAATCCAAAGGTTCTGTCACTATTTACGTAAGGAAAGTTGTATTCAGAATCCATTTGCGCACCTGCTTAAGTTTTATTTTTTTTGACTCCACATTTAGATTATTAAAATCATTTGCATGGAGGCCACACCTCTGAGGTTGCCAGATTTTTTTCTTAGGTAAAAGTTCTTGAGACAGGATTTTTAACAGCGTCTAGAACACCGTCCTTAAACACAAACACTTCCCTTTAAACCTGAAAAAAAATGAGGGGATAGAAAATCTGGACTAGAAAAAGAATGTTGTTTTTTTTTCTTTGAATTCAAATGAAATACGACGTAACATAAAAGCAAGACACGATTTAAAAATGCTAATATGATTATATGTGAATGAGAAGATGGTGAGCGTTGAAATAAAGTCCAGTATATTGCCAATATATTGCTGCACTAAAAGGCCTAATTGTAATTAGCACATTAATCACTGGTTTAATTTAACAGTTTGGCTTCTACATTCATTAGTCAGCGGAGCATAAAATAGCACTTGATCCAGCACATGCTGTTATTTTGCTTTTTATTTTTTGTATCATACTAAATCAAGAGATACTAAATTGAGAGATACTAAATCAAGAGATACTAAATTGAGGTAATGAAATTATAATGTGTGCATCAAATTAATGAAATAATGGCAATAATTTGGTTAAATATGGTCACTGTGCTCTCCTGTAAAGAAAACTTGTCCATGGTTGAAGGATAAGCTGACCGAGCGCTCGCCTGCGATGCTTACAGCTCACTGTAAGTGGTGTTCATAATGTTATCCATTAAAAAAAAATCAGTCCTGTAGTTACGTCTGAGGTCTGTGCGGAATTAAATCGTGATAAAACACACTTAACTCGAATATGACCCTTAGGATATATAATAAATGCGGCAATTCTGTGTGCATGCATTGAGTGTTGGAGCGAGTGCTAGCTCTCAGGAGTGTCATTAACACCGGTCTACTTTCCCCCTGTAGTGCATGACATATGGATACGGCCCAGTTATAATCAGTGCCAGGTCGCGTAGATCAGGTGTGCTTTAAAAAGATTTTTGTTTACAGAGTGTCTTGCTATCAGTTTTTGCAAAGGGCCCCAAGAACCCACAGTTATCCAATTGAACCCCTAAAGAACCCTTGAAGAGCCTTTTTCTAAGCATGTACCAAGAACCAATTCAGTTCAATTCAATTTTATTTGGACATTAATGGACATTGTCACAAAGCAGCTTTACAGAAATATATAAATTCAGGATATAAATTTTGCATTTACGAATTTATCCCTAATGAGCAAGACAGAGGATATCAGGAAGAAACCTTGAGAGGAATCAGACTCAAAAGGGAACCCATCCTCATCTGGGTGACACCAGATAGAGCAATTATAAATAATTCCCTTCCAAACTGCAATTGTGTAACCACGAAAGTTGATTATAGTTTACACATGAAGTCTACTGTGTTGAAGTTATCCACTGTTCACTGATGGAGACTTGAGTGCAAAACTGGTCGTGGGAATTGCAGTCCTAAAGCTATCATAGCAATTGTAGTCCAAAGCCATCTTCATGGTTTTTAAGTGGTACCATCCATCACGTAACGCTAGGCTGTCCGTGTTGGAGGCCATCCTCAGCAGCAGTGAGTGATTTCCAAGAGATGAGAACTCCAACCAGAAGTAGGGCATCAGGATGGAGAGAAGAAGGGGTCCGGATCTCAGGAGTAGCGAGGAGAGGAGCGAGAGAGAGATGGAAAGAGAGATTGATAGGTATGCTAATTGTCACCGAATGGTTAAAGGATATGTACGTTGTTTAGTTAAATTGTAAATGCCTTAACGGTTCTAGGTATTACGAATGTGCGGTTTGTACCATACACCTACCCAGTTAATACACACACTCTTCTCGAAGGAGGTTCTTGAAGCGTTCTTTAAGGTTTTATTGGATAATTGAGGGTTCGTTTGGGGGTGGAAAAAAGCTCTGTAAGGTTTCGCTGGGCAACAAGGAATCATACTATCAGCATTTTTTTTTTGCTGTGTAGGACAAAAAGGTACAAAATCCTTTCGTTTCCTTGTGGTGATTTGTTTTTCTTTGTCTGTCACGTTCCGTTGTCATAAATTGAAGGCTGTTATATTCAAAGGTGCAATCACAGCATGATAGCACTTTCTAGCACTTTCTCTAACCTATTATGCTGCCAGGAGCCACAAAATTCCTGTCATCTGTATGACGTACTGCTGATAGGAGGAAATTCATCATGTCCTTTGATGTAGTGTATTGTACATAACTCGCATTATTCACATCAAGGAAAAAAACAGAACAGTGTTTCTAACTGTATAACATTTTGCATAATGGAGCTATAAATGCTATTCATTTTTATACAGGGTATCAGATCCACTTTTTAATTCCCGGGCCCAAAAAAGTGAGGATGCACAATCAAACATACAGCACAATCAAAGAAAGTGATCACAGAAAAGGCACGTGGCAAACCTTTAAAGTGTTCTCCCGGGCCGGCTGGTTGAAATGTGTTAGCGGAGCTAAGCTTACCTGTCTTTCAAAGATAAAAACACACCAGTACTAAATTTCGTTTTTCAGCATCCACATTAGATTCTCTGCTGTTAAAAAAAAATGTCTTAAAGAGGATTATTTGGGATGTTTTGCTTTGAAACTGAGCACAACAGCACCTCCTAAAGTTGTACGTAATCCACAGAATGGGATGGAGATGCGAGACGTGAGGCTGGGGCTGATTTCTTTCCAGCCCAGACTGTAGATTCGTGCAGCCTATCATGCAGTGACAGTTGTGTCAGGTGATCGCACAGAGTAAAACAGATTTGATGTCCATGTGGGTCGGTGTCCGTAACGTGATCAGCGGTGATCGAGAGGGCGTGTATGAAATGCAGTGCCGTGTGTAATAGACATTTTTCTTCTCCAGAATGCCTAAGGAGGAGAAACTGAAAGTAGATATAATTCATTTCTCAACACTAGTAGTTTCATTGTTGATAGATATTAGATTTAATTTCACCACTGGTTCTCACAAAGGAGCAAACCAGAGAACCCTTAAGGGCTTTAGAGCTTAAAAAAAAGAAATCGCTCATGGCCTTAAATTTAATTGTGGGTGAAAATTAGATTCTGTGCAACTCCCACACTTTTCGATTTTTCTGCCGACTGTCGACTCTGATTATGAACCAACCAGTACAGACTGAGCCTGACTGTGTATCGAAGCTACAGTCTGGATAAAAACTTGTGTAAGCTCATCTTAAAGGAGGGGGAGGTTTAAGCATGGGATTAGGTGTAGCGTTATATAACTACATGAATGCACAAGTCAGGTCGTGGTGCTTTATTAGCAAGACAAAATGGTACATGTTTATTCTTCGAGTGTCTGAAAAAAAACCTGCGTTCACACCGGCAAGTGACAAAGCAATACGTGACTGTTCCTTTTCTTATCTGTGTGTATGACACGGAGCCACGATTTCATTATTTAAGAGAAATTAGAAAAAGAAAAAAAAACACGTAACAGGCCACGCCCACAAGCAACAATAGTAGCGGTCACTACATGCCGACGAGAGAGAAACTACAATTGACATGAGCGATTTGTCACTCACTACTGAGAACGTGCAGTAATAGGAAGAAAAATGTACAGTCAACTCCAGAAATATTGGCACCCTTCTTAAAAATAAGCCGAGATTAATACCACAAGTTATTAGTGAGATCTGGAGATCAACCATATGGTGGTGTGGTGGTGCAGGCTTTTTTTTTTTCTTTTTTCAAATTGCTTGTTTCAAAATTATTGCCACCCTTTTTGTTTATGTATGTGGACTAACAGAGATTTTTGTGTTTCTTTAACAGTTCTGGGATTGCATAGTTCTGTATATAATGTCTGCTCATTATTGTTCATCATTTCGTTTAAAGCTCCCTACTTAAGCTCCTCACTCCTTATCTTAAGGTCAAGTCTTAACCTTCTGGGAGAGGCAACCAGGGTTTCAAATATTTAGGTTATTTAGCAGAATTCCTGATGATCAGTCTTTAAAAAGAGCTATAAAATGCCTGAACGCATCAGTTATCCACTCTACCAACCTTAGACATCAGTGGGTTTGGGGGCTTTGTGGGGAAAAAAGCAATAAAATAATTTTTACAAAATAATTTGGTTATTTTGCCATGTATAGATTTTAAAGACTACACAACAGAAATTCCTTTTCTCTTGAAAGGAGCCACTCATTCTGGTTTTCAGAAGGTTTCAGAGACTGGTAAAAAATGATTCAGTTCTGTGTGTGTGTTTAAAACGTTGTGCCTGGAATCTTGCTGTCGATCAGAAAGTCCCCTGAGGCACATTTAAACAAAGAGCAGAGCAGAAGGTGAAGCTGATTGGCTGCAGGCTGTCATATCTGCGGGATGAGAAATAGATTTTTATCGACCTGCTTCTTTCAACGAGCAACTTAACGCTGTGTATTCATTCTGCAGGGTTTATTTCATACACACGTCTTCATTCAAGCCTCATGGAACCGTATAGAACCCAGCACTCAATCATATTCTGGGTTTCTAGGATCAAACCAGAATGATTTGTGTGTACACATGCGCACACATTCACACACACACACACACACACGCGTGTGCGCACACACAGTCTGTGACAGAGAGAGCCAATTAGCCCAGATATCTTAATCCCGCCTCCTGATGGTTAGCAAGCAGCAGCGGCGGCAGCATAGTGGTGTGCATGCAGTATCACTTACACAATGAGAGAACAATGGCACAGAAAGCTACGCTTCAGCTCGCATGGTGTTTGTGTGTGTGTGTGTATATGTGTGTGTGTGTGTGTGTGTGTGTGTGTGTGTGTGTGTATGTGTATGTGTGGGGGATTGAGAGAGATTGATCTTCAGAGGACAGACGAGGCGAGCTCATATGAAGGAGGGGTGTGAGTGTGAGCGAGCTCATTTTCACTCCTCCTTAGCCATCAGCTGTACATATAAAACACACACACACACACACACACACACAGCTGAGAGAAGAGCTGAACACTTATAACGCCATATTATTCCCAAAGAGAATCTGTCCTCTTTATATATGATCAATTCTGACAATAATAAAACAATAATAAAAATGATCTTACTGTCATTCAGATTTACTGAAGCTTGGCTCAGGTTCAATTAAAATGAAGATATAATTTTTTTTTTTATGTTTTACAGCCTGTACAACAAAATGCATGACCTCAAATGAATGAAAAGCCAAATAAAGAGAGCAAAAAGAAAGAAGGAGTAAAATGAACAGGGGTAATTATTAGAAAGTAAAATGTTAAGTAAAACTTAAAGCAAAAATGCTGATTAATAGTCAAATAAAAATTCTAACAAAATATTAATAATAATAATAATAATAAATAAGTAAAACATAAAAACAAATATACTGTTAATATAGTAATAAAATAAAAGTAAATTCCAAAAAGTAAAGTAAATGAAAAAATCTATTAAATTCTGTAGATTTGGTTATAATAATAATAATAATAATAATAATAATAATACGCTCGTGCCACAGCCTTCTGATGTGAGCTGAGGGAGTAAAATTGGCCATGCTGTCTGGGTGGGAGGGGCATACTCTCTCTCCCTGTCAATCACAGCACCACTAGCCAATCATGGGCATCTGTGAGCTCATATAAATGCGGAAGACGGTAGATAGCTCTTTTTTGTTATGGGTGTAAAAAGGACACGAAATATGGGGGGGAGAAAACAATAGGAGAAACTATTATTATTATTGTATCTTTTTCAAATAAAATTATTATCTCACAAAATGATATGTGCCAAACGTATTGACATCCATGAGCAATACCTTAAATTAAAAAACCAACCAATTGTCTTTATTGTACATATTATTTTTCATTTGCTCAGTCCATTTCGTGCTTCTCTGGAGTATAAATCTGAGACTGCAGACATTTAAAATACTCGATTGAAATGGGGAAAAAAAAAACAAAGAGCGTATAACACAAATGAGAGGGCTGTTGATCTGCACAAACTAGGGAATGGATATAACAGAATACGCATGCAGTTATTAAGCACACTTAAGCACACAGAGCTAAATGTCTGAAACAGTTGGAAAACTGCTAGGAATTGGAATAATGCATTTTTGTGTTTAAATAAATATATAAAATATTCATGACACCCTTCACGACAATGGACAAAGACTTATATATATATATATATATATATATATACATATATATACAAGTTTTTGTCCATTGTCGTGAAGGGTGCCAATAATTCTGGAAGGCATTGTACTGTATATACTCCTAAAGCCATAATATTCATTTAACTGTAACATCAGAGTTCCTGACCCATAAATATCATCACAGCATCCGCTGGTGTCAGTAATTACATCCCTTTCTCCATTTCGCTGCACACGACAGCACTAAAGCGTCAGATCTTTAATAACGATGGTCTCCGGTCTGATCCGAGCCGCGTTTCATCCACAGCTCTGGCGCGCTCGGCTTTCTGTCGGTGACAAAGTGTGAAAACAGACTTCTGAAGAGAAAAGCAACTCATCTCGTGTGTCTCCTCTTTTTTTTTCTGTTTCCAGGCAGCAAGACCAAAGACAGCGTGGCCACGGGTGAGCTCATTCTCCTTACCTCCTAAATAATAAACGGTTTAATGCGGGATTAAATTGCGTGGGCACGCGGCCACCTCGCAGCACCGAGCCAGCGACAGGTGTAAAAGGTCTACGAGTGTAAAATTTGGGTGCTGTTCGAGCAGGATTAAATTACAAACGCTGTTCCACCGTTCCACACCGAGCCCGCTGCGTATCTCAGTGCGCTCATTACCTCTTTATTTCTAGATTCGTCTATTCATTTAGTTACTTAGTTATTTGTTTGTTCATTATTTTTATGACTAAGAAATAAAAATATTTATTAGTATGCATTCATTTACCT
Organism: Pangasius djambal; assembly: GCA_022985145.1. Lineage (NCBI taxonomy): Eukaryota > Metazoa > Chordata > Actinopteri > Siluriformes > Pangasiidae > Pangasius > Pangasius djambal. The sequence continues at coordinate 3,515,392 of CM040983.1, read as the reverse complement.
TTACTATGTATTCATTTGTTGATTTGGTTGGTTCTTTCTGTGTGTTTGTTTGCATTTACTATAGTTTATGGTTTATTATTTTATTATTTGTTCGTTCATTTATTCATTTGCTTATTTGTTTGGTTGTTTGTTCATACATTTATTTTTGCTAATTTGTTCACGATTTTACTCTTAATTTATTTTTTCATTTGCTCGCTTTTATTGCTAGATTTATTTATTTATTTACTATATGCTTGTTTGTTCATATATTCATTTATTTCTGCTCATTTGTTTTTGTTTTTTTTATAATTATTTATGCATTAATTTATTTGATGGCTGTTTTTTATTATTAGTTTTATTTGTTTGTTTGTTCATTAATCCACTGATTTTGTTTATTTGTTACAGTTTTTACTAATTAAATAATGTATAGTGTATTCATTTGTTTGGTTGATTTTATTTATTTATTTATTTATTTATTTATTTATTGCTAGCTTGTTTGTTCATATATTTGTTTGTTTTTGCTCATTTGTTTTTGATTTTATTGTCAATTAATTTAATATTTTTAAACCTTATTAATTTGTTGATTTATTTGTTTGTTTGTGTTGCCTTTTACTGATGTAGTGTAACTGTGAGGGAGGTTTTGACCTCATCAGAAGGAGATTAAAAACAAAGTGACATAAAAAATTTTTTTTTAAAAATGACGTAAAAAATCAGCGACATGGTAAAGTTGGACATTAGGCAGAATTTCTCGAGTCTTTTCCGGCAGCCTGAATGAGAAGGATTACAAAACCACTAAGATATTAATCAGTTCTTGGGATAACAGTGCTAACAAATCATGAATGTTCTGTCAGAAATGTTAAACAGCAGTGATTTCAGTACAAGTGTAAAATGCGTCATGTTTGGGGGAAAAAATCTAATTGCCAGTTTTTAGTGATAAATAAAAATACGAGGATCTTTTTTTAAAAATAATTTAATGACGGTAACACAATAACGGGCGACAATTATACAGCACCCGAAACATTTAGTTTACCAGAATTGATTAAAACGCTGGCCAGTGTAGCTGTAGCTAGAGAATGAAGAATGAAGCCTGATACGAACAGCAGCTCTGTGTACTGTACTGAAGACCTGACCGGGTTTAGAGTTTTTTTTTTTCATCTGTCACTAGTTCCAGTCATTTCAGTGCTGAAGCTGAGTGTTTTCTCCTGCAGTGGCTGAGAAGACGAAGGAGCAGGCGTCTCAGCTCGGGGGCGTCGTCCTCTCCGGAGCCGGAAACATCGCCGCTGCCACCGGCCTCATGAAGAAAGACGACATGAACGTACGTTTAACCGAGCTCCGTTCCTGTCCCGTGGGTTATATGGGTTAGAGTCATCACAATGTGTCATCTCGATGGGTTTCTGTCATATTTATCTTCGTCATGAGGTCATCGTTGACGTTCACACAGATGTAGCTGTATTTAAGGTTTTTTTTCCCCCACAAGGTCACGTAAAATCCAACCAGTGATTCTCTACCTCCCTCTCTCTTTCATCTTTCTGCCTGCCTGTCTTCCTTCCTTTCCATCTCCCCCCTCTGCCCTAAATCATATCTCTCCTTTCTTCTTACCCCTTTCATATCTCTCTATTTTTTTTCTTCCTCTCTTTTATCCACTTATCTCTCTTTATCGCTCCTCTGTCTCACTCTGGCTTTTCCCCTGTCCCTCATCTCTGTATTTAATTTTTATTTCTCTCTCTATCTCAGTTTGTTTCATTCTTTATCTCCCCTCATTTCTCATTCCCTCCCTCAATATCTTGCTATCCGTTTATCTGTCCCTGGCTTCTCTTTCACCCTCTCCCATTCTCTATCTTCCTCTGTCCTTTCCTCTGCCTCTCTTTCCATTCTTCTTGTACCCTCCACCCCTCTCTTTCCATCTTCTGTCTCTCTCGTTTTCTTTCTCCCTCCATTTGCCTGCCACCCTCCCTTGTTTCCTTTCTCCCTTTCTTTCCAAAGTTTACCTCTCTCGTTCAGTCTTTTCTCTCTTTTTGTAACTCTCTCCCTCTGTCACCCTCCTTCATTTCTTTCTCTCTCTCTCTCTCTCTCCCCATCTCCCACACTCCACCCTTCCTCCACCCCTCCCCCTGGTCACATGACCTTGCTGAAGGTCATGATGCTCTGTCAGTGTGTTTGCTCATTACTCAGTTGTCTCTTCTCCATGACGGCAGTTTAATGTCAACACAAACCAGTGACTCTTTAACACCGGTGTGTGTGTGTGTGTGTGTGTGTGTGTGTGTGTGTGTGTGTGTGTGTGCTGATCTAAGGAGATGTGTAAGATTTACAGATTTCCTCCGGGAGTTTCCCCCTCACACACCCCTACAGGCCTGATCCTAGTTTAATAATCTCGTAACTCAGAGAGGAAACAAGTCTAAGAGGCTTTCACACACACACACACACACACACACACACTACGGCAGTGTTTACAGCGATTACAGAAGCTGGTCGCTCTTACAACCTGATACACACTCTCTGTGTTCAGAGAGTAATCTGGTCAACACATGCTGTCAAGACGTATTATTCTAGCTAATAATAGTAATATAAATATGGCTGTGATCAAAGCTGCAATCTGCGGGGTCCAAGCACGCTTTGCAAATAGCACCCCGAGTTGCCAGGTCTAGCCAAGTTACACAGAGACCATAGATGAACATACTGTTCAAGTCTCGTGATGGTCATTCAATGCAAACCCTATGAAATGGTTGCTGAATTTTGATTGGCTTATGGTGGCCATGTCTTCATTATTAGAAAGAGCTGTTTGAACATAATCCCGCCCCCTGTGTATTGGCTACGCCACAACCTTTGCACATGTCTTCATAATCTTAAACTTTAAGATACATTTGAACTTTTGTGCAAATCCATACAATCGCCCATGAGTTGCAGTTGTTGGAGTAAATTAAACTCCGCCCTGCAATGATTGATTTGCATGTGGCGGCCATGTTGTTTACAAACATGAAGTGTATTTGAAGAGTTTCAGGCTCTAATGAGTATTTTTCCACCAATTTTGTGAAGATGTGGCAAGATTTCACAGGCTAGTTCGCAAAAGTAAGTTTCACATATTATGTAATTTAGCTCAAAGTATAAGTGGGTGGAGCTCAGTGGTTCTTGGGGCTATTTTGTTTGGCTAGAAGGACACAGGGAAGAAAAGAACTTCAGTGGTATGACTAACAGGCCAAAACATAATACACTACACTGTAGCTCCACCCCCAGGCTGATCAGGCTCGTCTCGCTTGTTGAGTAGTAGCATGAGGGAGAATTACCTACTGACCAGGTTTCATGTCTCGATGACTTACGGTTTGGTCTGCACAATTCATTTTTATGGGAGAAAAAAGAAAAAGAACAGAAGAACAGAAACCCTAGCGAAAGAGTAAGGATCAAGCAACTTCCGTGGACTGCCTGGACCCCAATAATCAAAACAAACGAGTTTTGAGGTTTTGATCAAATATTAGACCCTTATAGTTGAAATACTATTGATTACAGTGTCGTGTAAGATACATACAGATAGATGCATAAGTATTCACCCCTCAAACATTTCCATGTTTTGTAGTGTTGCAACCTGGAAATGATATGGCCCTCGTTAGAATTTTATATAATGAATCTGCACAAATTAGCCATAATATTGATGTGGGAGGAAAAAAATCAATATAGTTTGCAAAATTATTCAGTTGTAATTCAGCTGTAAGTTGTAAATGCATAAGTATTCCCTCCCGTTACCTAAATTAGTTCTGCCATTGCCATTAGATGTTAGTCGATCTGTGTGCAGTAGAAAAGTTCAAGGGGGACAATTGCTTACGCAAGGCACTCTAGGTGTAGAAGTGCATTTGTGTATTTTTGGACTGTATACAGGCAGTTTGTGCTGATTCAGAGTGTGGAAGTGTGTTTAATTGGACATTTAGTCTATGAGGTGTGTATAATGGAGTCGTAACGCAATGTAGTTGGAGTGTGTGACTGAACGTGCCGTGTTGGGATTCTGGGATTACACGCTGTTGAAACTTGGCCTAGTTGGCTGGGATTATCACAGTTTAAAAATACCCCACCTGCCCAGAGAGACATGACAACATCTCAATTTATTATCACAGTGTACTTTAATGAAATGTGACTAGCACAAAGGGAATTGACTTTAACTTCAGTGAAAATATAGAGTATTTCCTATATTTCATATAGGAAATACAACCCCTGGCAAAAATTATGGAATCGCCACACTTAGAGGATGTTCACCCAGCTTTTTTACTTTATAGCAAACAAACAAATCACAGATATGACACAAAAAAGGTTTTGTTCAATAGCTTAACATTCTGG
>CM040983.1:3457075-3510993 GCA_022985145.1 Pangasius djambal | reverse complement strand
TCATCCTGAAAAATTACTTCATCACCACCAAACCTATCTTCTATGGATGGAATGAGAAAAGTGTCCAGAATTTCAGTGTACTCCTGTGCATTGACTGCTGAGGTAATGACTGCCACCTCCCCTGGTCCTTTACCTGACATGCAACTCCATGTCATAAATGAGTTGGGAAATTTGATTGTTTTCTTCAGGCAGTCATCTTCATATGTTTCGTTAGACAAAGGTTCCAGCATCATCTCCTAGGCCAATGCAGATTCGTGATTCATCACTGAATATCACTTTCATCCAATCATCCCCACTCCATGATTGCTTCTCCTTAGCCCACTGCAACCTTGTTTTCTTCTGTTTAGGTGTTAGTGCTGGTTTTCGTTTGGCTTTTCTATATGTACATCCCATTTCATTCAGCCGGTTTCTTACAGTTCTGTCGCAGACACTGACTCCTGTTTCCGCCCATTGGTTTTTCATTTGTTTTGTTGTGCATTTTCTATTTTCAAGGCATATTGCTTTGAGTTTTCTATCCTGATGCTTTGATGTCTTCATTAGTCTGCCTGTATGTTTTCTTTTTATAATCTTCCCATTAAGTTTATATTTGCCCCAAATTTTAGACACAGCTGACTTTAGAACCAACTTCTTTGGCCACACTCTGTGTTGAAATTCCATGTTGAAGGAGTTTTATAATCCTTTCCAATGATTCAACTGACAACTCTCTCGTTGGAGCCATGTTTCCTTTCAATTAGTCAAGTCCAACAGCTCGTTAAGGTGCGTAAGCACTCCCTTTTAACTGCTGACTAATTAGCATGTTTAAACTTGTCCCGGTATTTGTTTTAGAAATGGAAATTAAAAGGTGATTCCATAATTTTTTCCTCAACATTGAGTGATTCCATAATTATTTCCTCTACTTGATTTGGAAAATGACATGCCATTAATAAAAAAAAACGTCAGTGAATTTTGTTGATGTATGTTTCACAAACCAGAATGTTAAGCTATTGAACAAAACCTTTTTTGTGTCATATGTGTGATTCGTTTGTTTGCTATAAAGTAAAAAAGCTGGATGAACATCCTCTAAGTGTGGCGATTCCATAATTTTTGCCAGGGGTTGTACAAACACAAGAAGATAAATTATTATAAGCATATTAAATGATTTAGCAATCAGAGTATATATGCTCGCATTCACACTGTTAACACAATCTTCTATACTTCTCTGGTGCAGAAAAGACACTATTCCATCATTTCAACATAAAGCTAACCCTAATTTGCTCAGATGATGTGGATTTTTTCATTTGAATTGATTGTCACTATGCCACGCCCATTTTACTCTTGGTATCCAGGTCATGTGTCTGGACTTCATATAATTTCTTTGGTTTTTCTTTTTTTTTGTGCTCGATTGATCGTAATAAAACACCACACACTTTCAGATTATGCTTATGAATTATTAATGATCCCGAGGCTCAGAACCTGGGATCTGGCAGGATTTCTCAAGAACGCACATCTTCAGTTCAAAACAAACATGGCAGGCAAAAGTTCAACTGTCTCTCTCGTTGGTTATCAGTCTATCAGACATGACGTCCAACTTGCGTCAAGACATTCCCCCCAGACGCTACAGGATGTTGATAAGGTACATGTTTAATATTTAGTATTTTCCATCAGAGAGGCCATGGCTGGACTGTGAGTAGATAATCTGGGAAGATATCGAAAAGCAACCAAAAACTGGGACACCTTTTGTAATAGTCAAGACACGGAAGCTGCGAATTGGTCTCATAATCATCCAGACGATCCTCTAGTGTAGTCCGAGGATTAATTGCCTACAACAAGACATAATAACCAGTAAATGTTTAAAGTAAACATGTATAGCAAGACCTTCGGTAATAATTAATATGGTACATAAACAATTACTTCAGCAAAGAGCATGGAGCCGAGACACTTAATCATCTCTCAGATGCCGATAAAGTTAATGTGTAGGTGAAAGTGTTAAACTGCCCTTGAACTGAAAAAAACATGAGGTTTAACTGATTAACTCCTCTAATTCAGATTAAATAGCTTGGAGTTTGGGATAAATATCAGTACTTAGTACTTTTGGATCAAATTGATACAGGAGTCTGCTTGCTAAACTAGCCGGTTAGCTAACTAGGCTGATGAATGTGATAAGCAGAAGAGTTTGGGGTGTGATGTCATATTTTAACAGGGTTTTTAATGAAAATATTACTGCAGAAATGATGCAAAGTGAGATGCAGATACAAAAATCTCAAGAGCTAAAAAGTACAAAAAAAAGTGTGCTTTATTTTAAACTACAAATCCAGTGCTTTGTTCCACTTTCTCTCTAAAGGCTTCTTTAATGTTTCCTGTCTGTGTGGCTGTCTGTGTGTGTGTGTGTGTGTGTGTGTGTGTGTGTGTGTGTGTGTGTGTGTGTGTGTGTGTGTGCAGACTGAGGAGTATGGTCAGGAGGCCACTGAGGAGCAGATGGGGGAGGCAATGGTGGATCCAGAGGGAGAAGCATACGATGAGAATCAGCAGGTAGAACATAATAAACGCACACACACACACACACACACACACACACACACACACAAACATACACATACACTTAACACTGGTGAGGACAGGAAAGGGCAAAGCGTACGTCTTTTAACTAATTTAACCTACACAATATCAAGTGTCATGACTTCAGGGCCTAGCTTAGAAAATGATGTGTAAAAATATACTGTGCTAAAACATTCACTGCTAATTAAAAATGGTAGTTCCGAAGCCAAAGGGATAATAAAATTAAATCCAGGCATTCTCTTTTTTTCTTTTTTTTTTTTTTTAAAGAGAGCTGGTATTTTACTGTAACAAGAGGTGAAGTGATGAGGTCGGTGACGCAAAGTGGGCGGGGCATGAAACACGAAAACGTTCAACAGCCTTTGATTAATACAACTGTGAATGTAATGGGGTGGTGAGGGCTCTTTTTACTCTTTTACTCTGTACCGCTGCTCTTTCTTTCTTTCTTTCTTTCTCTGTCATCCTTTTTCTCTCTTACTCCCTTTCTTAACTCCCTCTGTATTTTTCTTTCTCTCTCTCTCTCTCTCTCTCTCTCTCTCTCTCTCTCCTTCCGTCTCCCTGCCCCCGCATCTCTTTCTCTCCATCATTACCTCACTGTCGTGCTGCATGGGCGTTGCTGTGACGCCAAACAGCAAGATGGATTGTGGGTATTTGTAGACTGGTCCCCCCCAATTCCCCCCTATAAAATGGATTCTCCCTGTAGCTTGTGATCATGTGACCACTGACATGTTTGCTGTCATAGAAGGCCACGGTCACATGATGCTCTCCTTTTTTTTCCCCCTTTTTACTCCATTCTGTAACGTTACAAGGAGAGCACAGAAATGGCGTCCTGGTTCTGAAGGCTCATCCTGCCCCCTGCTGCAGGAACGGAGAAAAATACACTCAGATATAACGAAGTGTGTAACAAAACCATGGGAGTGGATCAGAATGATAATTACGTAGTATGATATTCATGCACCCCAGTACATCGCGGTCCTCAGTACATCACAGTGTCTGCTTACAGCTTCACATTTTCACATTAAATATGACAGAACAGCAGTGATGTAATGCTTTAATTATTCAACGAGGACAGCCACTAAAATATTTATTATTAGAGTACATTTGTTAAGATGATCGCTCTTCATCTTTTTGACTACCATTTTTTTTCCCTTCTTGCTTGTAAGCATAACATCTTTGTGATGCCGTGATGTGTACCAGCAGAGCATCCCATTAGCATGATCTCCTTTATACTACAGCGCTGTTGAATACTCGATTCTGATTGATCAGTAGGTGTTGATTTTCTGTAACAGCAGCTCTGACAGTACCGCAGTTTCAAAAGTGCTTGTTCTTTATCATTTCTGTTTCTCACACAGGCACTTGTATCGCAAACACTATCTGAATTTAAACTAACAGTAAACTGAGTAAACGAAGTGTTGTTACTTAACAAAGAAACACACACAATTGTAGAAATATGTATAAATGATGAAGGTTTCTATAAGATTAACATTCATTTATCATTTATGGAATGAGGCTCCGGTGTCAGCACAGATAGGACAGTTTGCACTCGGCAGTTTCACAGTAACAAGACAAGATGGGTTTTTTTTTTGGTCTCATTAATTTCAAGGGACAGAAAGAAAATGAGAGACCGTTTTACCGTTAAACAAGAGCCAACTCAAAGTAGAGGATAGCAGTGTTTTAATTAGAAAATAGTACACGCAAGGTATAAAAAGTACACTCACCGAGGTAGAAGAGAAGAGATGACATGAGATGAGATGGGATCAGATGAGATAAGATCCCCAGGACAGGTTTCCTGTTACTCTGATTGTAGATCAAGACAGTTCCATCTAAAGTACATGTGCTCAAACGTGTGCATGGGGTGAGCAGAAGAAAGGGATATTTTTGTAATAAGTCACTTTGTGACTTTGTTGGAAGGTATAAACGAGTGCACAACATGTGCACCAAAAGGTTTCCAGGTGCGCTCTACAGCGCACTGCGTTATACAGAGTTCATAGAAGCACAGTTTCATATGGAACTAGCATTTATAGCTGCTATAAGTGATATACTTATAGCATATCACTTATAGCAGCTAATGCTGTGGAACATTACGCAGATGTTCCACAATATTAACTGTAACTATAAACGGATAGAAAAGCATGAGGTGTTGTTCTTTATTAGATCCAAATGTGTAATCATGGGCAAATTCCTGTGGTATAAGCAGAATAAAACATTTGATATATGTAGTTATAGGAAATGCTGGTAACAGGCCGCATCACACAACTCCAATTTCATTGTTGGATTATTTTTCATAACAGCACAACCCTAACCCTAACCCTAACCCCGTCATGATACAGTAGGTTACACTGTGACTACAGATTGTATACACCTAATTCTGTTAGTTAATCTGTTTTTGTTAACTGTAATTTCTGTTTAATAAATGATATAAATTGTGATTAATAACCAACGTTCACAGTAGAATGTGCTATCTAATGCTACTATCTAATATCTAAATGTCTAGACTGATGAGTGTTATTAAGACATACGTCAAAACCTCTGGGAGTGTTGGGAGTGAGTTTACTTTAAAAACGTGAACTTTAAAGAACCAGTTTGCTGAAACACAACTTTACGGAAATGAAATTAGCTCAGCAATACACAATAACTGCATTTCAGCAAATCCCGGAATCAGTCATTTAGCACCGTAGGTGTTCAAATCATGCCCAAGCGCCTGGTGATATTTTTATTCTGTTTCTGTGGGAAGCTATAAAATGCATGGTTAGGTAATATGGAGTCATTTTTTTTTTCTGAACACAACCCCTGAAACTGTAGTTTTATTTTATGTTTTGTAAATGTGTGTGTGCCTTCCTAGGTTGTAATGTCACACACTAATAAGCTAATACAGTACACTACATGAAGCAAATGTCATATTTCAGTGACTCCTTAATAAATCGCTTCTAAAATAATATCAAAATATCAGAAGAACCAGTATAAAGATTTGGATTTTCGTTGAATGGAGTCGTGGCTTCTACATGCGTTCATATTTTGTATTTATTATTTTGTACATAGCTCTTGATTTCTCAGGATTTCTTCTGTTTCCTGTCAGGAGCAGACCCAGGACTACGAACCTGAAGCATAAAGCAACCATTCCAACTTCAGCGTCAACCAGCAGCACAATAATGTTTCTATCAATAAGAAGGACAAATGCTGAACTCATCCCAATAAACAAAAGAAAACAACAAAAAAATACAGTTATTCCTGCTGAAACATGTTCTTCCTATCAGATCTCTCTATAAATATATAAATATAAATAAATATAAATATACTTTTATTATGATCTATTGTAAATGTCCTGTAGCGTGGTGAGTATAGTTTTCTTTATTGACTGCAGGGCGAAGCCTTGTCTCGTTTCCTTGATTCCCTCCCAATGAAACGCGACCCACTCGCCCATTGTGGCTCTTTGTGCCTGTGTATATGTGTTTCTATTTGTGTAATAGATGTTTCTGATCTTCCAATGCCATATTGGGGGTGAACAAAAAATATATATATATATATTCGGGTATACATATAAATATATATATATTATGTAGAGCTGTGTATGATGCCTGTATGTGGGTATTTATTTTCTTTTTCATTTAATATCAAAGCAAGTTGTTATTTTAACGTTTTTCAAGTAAGAGTTTTATACATCGTAACTTTATAGTTGCTTGTGATATCATTCCAGTGAACTCTCTGTTGAAAAAAAAATGGGCAGTTTGTATCTGTTTGTGTGTTTGTGAGCGTGCGTTTGTGTACTGAAGATTTTAAAGTCAGTGTAAAAGTGTCTTGAAAACGTTTATGGATGTCGGAATAGTGCTTGACAATGCTGGAAATGTCGATATAAAGGTTTCTGTGTCACGCAAGACAAGCAAATCACCTGTAAATAAATAAATAAAAACAAAAAAGTCATAAGGTTATCCTAAGACTGTTTTGTACAGGATGCCACAAACTAGCATCCTGCCACAGTTTGTTTTCTGTCTACAGACCTCCAGATTCAATGTGTGAAATGTTTAATAATTCACAGTTAAATCGATTATGACTGCCTGGATAGTGTGGACCTCCTCAGAAGCCCCTGTAGCAGGGAGTGTTAGCAAGTGGTGGAAGACAGGGATGTCAAACATACAGCCCAAGGGCCAAGACCAACTTGATAAAGTTTCTGGACCATAATTGAATTGAATGATTAAAAAACAAATCAATGGTCGGGGGCACAGTGACTTAGTGGTTAGCACTGTTGCCTCGCCTCCCTGGGGTTGGGGCTTCAAGTCCCACCTCTGCCCTGTGTGCACGGAGTTTGCATGTTCTTCCCGTGCTTCGGGGGTTTCCTCTGGGTACTCCGGTTTCCTCCCCCAGTCCAAAGACATGTAGCGTTGTAGGCTCATTGGCATCTAAATTGTCCTGTGTGTGTGTGTGTGTGTGTGTGTGTGCCCTGTAATGGCACCGTGTGCCCCAAGTCCTCTGGGATAGGCTCCAAGCTCCCCCGTGACCCTGTGTAGGATAAGCAGTACGGAGAATGGATGTATGGATGGATAGACAGAACAAGATGATCTTGGTTATTCCACTAGGGGGCAACATAGAGCAATAAACATAGCTACTGAGATAATTGTTCAATAGAAAGATAAATATTTAACAAATAATTCCAATTATAAAAAAGGTCATGGGGGTGAATATTTATGCAGAAAAAATGTTTTGTTAGTAACGATTTAATGTCTGTCTATCTGTTCTGTAGGTGATATATGTTCAGTCCATTTGTGCATTCAGAATATATTAATGAACACATTTAAGAGGAGCTAAATTAAGTTAGTTGATTTTAGGCACTAACCTTTTTTTGTTTTTGTTTTTGTTTTGTTTTCCAGCCCACTTTACATTGGACTAAAATGAGTTCTGGTCTAAACAATTCGAAATATCTCTACCATATCTCTATCGATCTTATTTATGAAACGTGGAACGACGGAAGGGGCATTACTACAACCCTATGGCATGATAAAATATTCATAACTTCATATTCTCTAATTCAAATGAGGATATAAGCTCAGTGGAAATAGTAGTACTGTGGATTTGTTCTAGGGTTAATGAGATAGAAACACACAAACTGCCCCGAGGCGCTATAGTCTATAAATAGACAAAATTCTTTCTAGGGAGAAGAGATAGCTAGACACTGAAGTAAAGGGTTAAAATTATACTCAGCTTCAAGGCTTTCTCTATGTATTGGACCTACACTTTCCCAAAGGGAATACTGTCACCAGGAAGGATACGTGTTGGTTTCATTTCACTTGGTTTTGTTGAAACCTTTGTTAGAGCTGTGCGATTAAAAAAAAAAAAAAGCACAATCCAGAAATACTGTGTAAGAAAGTTCTATTTTGGTGCATAGTACATACTTGTAATTGGACAGGAAGTGTTTGCTGTATAATATTACTATGGCTATGGATTGTCCATCTACAGTCATGACTTAATTAAAGGATATAGTGGTACTCTGAACCAGGAAACCACATTCTTGAAGTTGTCTCCAGCCCCCAAGTCCGTTGGGCCTGAAACACAAACCGAAAGCTGACAGAATGGTAAACTGTCTCAACTAAGAGATGTCTTTAGCATTTTTTTTAACTGGATAGAGACGTTTGTCCTAACTGCCACACCTCTAGCTGAGTTTCGAGGCGCTTGTAGAACACAACATATACGCTCACTTTACAAGAAACACCTTTATCTGTTCTCACTTTATTACCCCTGCTCGTTCATGCAATTTTCCCATCAGCCAATCATGTGGCAGCAGCACAACATGCAGAATCATGCAGACACAGGTCAAGAGCTTCAGTTAAAGTTCACATCAATCACCAGGACGAAGAAAAAATCTCTGTGACTGTGACCGTGGCATGGTTGTTAGCACCAGACTGGCTGGTTTGAGTATTTTAGAAACTGCTGATCTCCTGCAATTTTCACACACATCAGTCTCTAGAGTGTACACGGAAAACTCTGTGTAAGTAAATTACCTAAATTGCCTAATCCTGACTCATCCTATCAGGGGAAAGTGGAAAAAAATTAGTTTCTAAGAACTATACCTTGGATCAATATACAGTTTTTGCATTGTGTTAAAAAGCTGGTGGTTTATTAGGCAGCCCAGTGTGCATTGTATCGTCTTTCTCTCTCTCTCTATCCATCAGGATGTGTAGCTGCTGAGAGAGGCAGATTGTGTTCATTCCTGCTGTAAGCCTCTTCTCATTGTCACTGTGTGTGTAATCAGGGGGGAGAGTGAGGGGCTTAACTGCCCCCCTTCACCATGCTGGGGTATTAAAGGGGGCGTCTCTGCCCCAGACTCTACTCTTCCCTTCACACACAGGCCATGTGGGTCGATGAGAGCCTCCTCTGAGGAACATGGCCTCCTTTAAGAAGTCTCTGGAGGAGCTGAAGAGCACCACGCAGTCAGCTAGTAAAAATGTTGCTGACTCCGCAGGTACTACAACTTCCATCAGCTCCACACACACACACACACACACACACCTAAAAATAATTGTTATTTGAAAACTTATAAAGAGAATATAAAGGTTTTTGTTTTTATTCTAAAAGAGAACAACTTAAACTACTTAACGTAATGTTCGTCATTTTTTTCTCTTTTACTATTATGCTTGTTTTCTTCTATAAATTCTATTTAATACAATTTCTTCTGCTGTTATTTTCTCTTGTTCTTGTTTTCCTTTACAAATTCTACTGTATATTTACTCTCTGAATAATTCTATTTTTATAATAATTGTATTTTATTTTAATTTACTCCTTTTAGTTTTAACTTTCAGTTTTTTCAGTTTTGTTTTACAAGCTTTAACTTATTGTTTAATTTGCTCTTATTTGCTTTTAATTTTACAAATTACTTTGCATAATGTCTTCTGTTTTGGGGTTTTCACATTCTCGTTTTTCTCATTTTGTTTCTTCTTTTTTTTTTCTTCTTGTAATTGTTGCATATGTCCAGCTTAAAAAAAAAAAAAGAATACATGTGCAAAGAAAAATATCTTGTTTTATAGCTAATTTTCACTAACGTAATACACTTTTCAATGTATTCTTAGTCATTCTGGAAAAACCGCTTAACTTGCACACTCTGTATGACATTATGGAGCTCAGCTCAGCATGTTTCATGTGATTTCAGTGCAAACAGCTCAAGACGCTGTGCACCAGGTGGCAGAGTCATCCAAAGAAACCACCAGCATGGGTAAGCGAGAGAGAGAAAATGATATAGAGAGGGAGAGATAACGAGTGCCATGGAGAAAGCACAGCATTTTGGACTGTGTGTATTTTCATTATGTGCAAGTGGGCATACTTTTACTTCAACATGCATATCTTCATATCTGTGTGTGTGTGTGTGTGTGTGTGTGTGTGTGTGTGTGTGTGTGTGTGTGTGTGTGGGTTGTGTGCAGCCGCTGAGGAGGTGTCCAAACAAACACAGTCTGCTATCAACACAGCAGCAGACAAAGCCTCGGAGACCATAAAAGAATTCGGACACAAACTGGGGACCAAGTAACAGCGTTGAAAAAGCTGATATTTATTTCTAACCTGATATTTTATCTCTCATCAGGACAAATGATCAAACAATAAACGGCCCTTTTCTCTAAATGCTATGTTATGTTCATCTGAAACAATAAAAGACAAGACTTTCATGTGTCTAAATCATTGATGAGCCCATAAACCTAGTTTGCAATTTAGAGCGCTGATTGCTCTATTAAATATTCAGAGTGTGTTTGCTCAGGCAACGTGCGCCCAGTGAGACCTTTAATGGCTCGCGATGAAAATTTATGAGTTAGGAATGTCACCAAAGCCTACGCTGGTGTGTTTTTCACACACCCTCTGAGCTTCGTCTCTCTCTCTCTCTTTCTCTCTCTCAGTGGTATCAATGGTATCATCCATTTTTATTGTCTCTAATCCAAGTTATTGTCTTTCCATGGTCAACGGATGAGTATTCAAAAAGAAGTGGTGATGCGTGGCCATGGCAACATAAAAGAGGTTTCACTCATAATGCTTCAGGTCCCGTCCAAACATATATGGATTTTTTTCCTTTTTTTTTTCTGAAAACAGCATAAACTTAAAAAAAAAACTGTTTGAAAATTTTAAAACTTTTCACTGATGGGGAAATGTGGGTTTGGACAAATCAGTAGCGGATCAGTTTGTTTTTTTTTATTCATAGTTGCCCGGAAGACAGGTTCGTTCACCAACCGGAAAAATCTCTACTTCTTATTGACTTCCACAAAACAAATGCTTTCATTTGGTGTGTATGTTTAAACTTAATGCCCTTCATGGTGGTGTGATGCACATGGATGCTGTCAGTATAGCATGAGCTAGTCATTTAGAGTCCCTCCGCTTGCTGCACTATGCACATCAGCCGAGTCACAATCTGGCTGATGTTTCTTTACGAGTTGGATGAATTAGCGTGCATGGATGACAGACCATCTTTACAGCAATCAGGAACACACGGGTATGTGGAAACACTGATGAAACCAAGCAAAATAAAGTCCAGCACAGTCACACCACAGTTAAACATAATATCAAATGATACATTTTTTCATGCCACATGAAGGCAGAACAATAAAATACACTAACTTTTTGTTAAGATCACAAACAGGATCAACCATTAGGAGACTTCGTTAGAAGGGGATCATGATCATCGGCACCGCTAGCATGGCGGGATAACCAGGGAAGCTGTCTCGGGAGGGTTTAGTACTCACTCGACATTCAGAATAAGACTGTCTGAAATATGTCTATTTGATCAAACTATGATGGTCAGAACTGTAGGCCTATGCAACTTTGCGAGTGCAATTTTATGAAATGGTTTGGTCTACTGTGTTTTCTTTGTAAGAGCTTCCACACTGACTAAAACTTTCCTGGCATTATCTCATGTGTCTTTCTATTAGTTACTTTTGTTCATGTAAGCTTGCCAAGATGATGCATGAGTCAGGTGCACAAAAAAGAAAAGAAAAACAGACTGACTATATGTGTAAACAATATTACACATACTATATCTGTGTAAACCCTGTTGTGAGACTAAGACTATTGTGTGTGAGGAGATCAGCAGTTGAAATCTGGCACCAACAACCATCACAGCCAAAGTCACTGAGATCAGATTTTTCCTCATTCTGATGAACTGAGGCTCTTGGCCTGAATTTGTATTTGATCTGTGTGTGGATTACGCTGCTGCCACACGATTGGCTGTTTGGATAATTGTATGAATGGCAGGTGTTCCTATTAAAGCGACCGATGAGTATATGTGACACAACCAACACTATGAAAGTTGAAAAAAAAAAACAACATCCCCATGGTGCTCAAGTCTTAGGTTTGCATTTCTCACTGGCTCATTACTCAGGCTTCTTCACCTCCTCCTCATTCTCTCTCTCTATCTTTTCTCTTCCCTCCCACTCACCCCCCTGCATCATGTCTTTCTCCTTATCCTGTGTATAATCACTGATGAAAATTTTTTCCTAGTTATTTAGTGGCTTTTGATGGTTTTTTTGCACACACCCCCATAAACATACACCCACACACACCTCCATCACCATCGCCGCTTACCAATCCAGTGATACCGACATCCTCACAGCACGTTGCTAGGCAACAGAGTTGTGTAAGACCTGGAACTGCTTTGTGAGAGGTTCCAGACTAAGAATCGTGTTTTTACACCCACGCAGAAGAAATTCTCAGATCAAAGAATCATCTGTATTCATTGTTCAGCCAGTAACACAATCACAATGCAACACACACATGAACCATGCCCATTTTGTGATGTTGGATGGCTCTTCATAGATTGATCCGTATTATTGCTAAATAATGACTGATTGATAAAGAATAGCAAGCTACTGTTTCACCAGAACTGGTGAACTATTTGGTTATTTGGTTTTCATTTGTTAAAGCACTCAAATTGAAACCAATGCCCGATGATGCCCAGTCTGTCTGATTACAAACACTCCAGTTTGCATTCAGACTTGTCTCACGTATTAATCAACACCATTTGCAGCTTATTAAAGAGCTGAAGAGACTTTGTCATTGCATTACCACTCGCTGCCAGGTTGAGCCTTGTTTCCAGGGAAACAGAAAATCAGAAGCTTTCGATACTCAGAGACAACGCTGAAATCCAAAGACCTCCATCTACAGCGGAGGCTTCTAGAAAACAATCCTGCCATCTTCAGCACCCACAGGGGAAGTAGGAGCTTCAAAAAGAGAGATGAACATGCCTTGGATCCAATACATGTTGTTTTTCTTGATTGGGATGTAAACATGAACAGAGTTCCTAGTCAACGCTAGGATTGCAGGTATGTATTATTTCTAGTACTTTATTTTTTTTCTTACAGCATGCTCAAATCTTGTTATCTCTGTATAAATCATCATCAGTGCTACAGATATAAATGATATGGAATCAGACAGGTGGTGTACAAAGTATTCCTTTGCACTAAGTAGTAAAGCAGGAGAAGTCAAATCACAATCTGTGCATCTATGCTTACAAAACCGTGCCTTTTTTCCTCCTACCTACTGCCATTGACTAGAAACATAATACCAACATGCAATTATGACTAGGATAAAACTACGTATTTGAAATGTAGAACATCAATCAGTAATTGTTCTGTGCTGTGTGAACTTGTAAACCTTTCTCCTGCAAAAAAATAATGCTTAGCCTATTTTTCATCTTTTACCAATGCTGATTCAGCTCAAGGATTTTATACAATTAAAATAAACAACAAAATTTGTCTTTTATAGTTACTGTGGCTAACGTTTTCAGTAAACAACCAGAACACTACTCATGTTTTACTTACATACTTTACTGATGGCTGATATCTGTCTCTTTGTCTGTTTTCTCTAAATCTATAGTTTTATAGAATTAAAGTATACATAACTAAGGCTTTATCATAATTAGAGCTTATATGTCCACAACAACAACTTAACAACAAGTTAATGCTACTTTAATATGAGTATGATTTTGCTTCTTTATTTCCAGAAAATGTGTACAACCCAGGGACTACATGAAAACTCCAAGGAGACACCCATCTCCACATGAACAGAAACTCATGTTCTCACCCTGAGTGTTTTGGAAAATCAGCTCAAAAATTAAATCTGGTATAGGTTATGCCTGTGTGACCCTTGTGAAGGACACTATGATGGATAACAAACTGCCTGAAGCCTGCAAACATACAAAAACGGTGGCCCTTGAAGAGATCCATACTGACTCCCAGACCGCTGTGACCAAAGCTGATCAGGTTCACTCAACAGTACTGAGTTGTTCAACAGTCGTGGTGGATTTAAGCCCTAGATCAGGTGAAGGACTCACACGTAGAGAACGCTTTAAATCAGACTTGCAACAAGCTAGCCAAGAAATCACAATACTGGTCACCAATCATGAGTCACCAGAGACAGAAATGGAGGAAGCTGAGTGGAGTGGAGAAAGTGACCCCAATCCTGAGTGTATGGTGCCAAGTGAGGAGGACAGTTTGGATGTATCCATGGTTGTGGCAGACTTGATAGAGCTCAGCCAAATGCAACAGACCTGTTTGATCAGCAATAGTTCAGCAGACCAAAGCACCAGTTCAGGTGAGCATAACGTACCCGAGACGGATGCAAATGGAAGCAGAGAAAGCTCCAAAGAAGAAACACAACCTAAAAGTCAACAGGAGACTACAGTCTCTGAACCCAACAAATCCCAATCTGCGGAGGGATTCATTTTATCTGACTCAAAGGATCCTAAGGGGTCAGACAAGACAGTGAGCAATGTGGCACTGAAGCAAGTGGAATCCTTGGAGAAGAGAGACTCAGACGGGGACCTATTACCCAGGCAACAACAGCACATACAGACACAGGTCAGTCTGGAGGTTGTATATCACTCAGCAGCCACCAGCCCCATGACCCCTCCTGAAGGTTCCACTGCTTTCTTCTTCCCCTACTGTCTTAAGAAACTGGGCAAAAGTGATGAGAGTGAATCAGTTCCAACAGAAACAAAAGATGCTGAGCTCCAGGTGGGCATGAAAGTGGAGTACCGATCAGTTGCCACAGCTCCCATGACACCCATATCAACAAATGCACCCGAATTGCCAGTAGAGACTCGTTCAGTTGCCACAGCTCCCATGACGCCTGTGGCAACAAATGCACCAAAGCTACTGGTAGAAACTCGCTCAATTGCCACAGCTCCCATGACACCCATTACAACAATTGCACCTGAACTGCAGGTAGAGACTTGTTCAGTTGCCACAGCTCCAATGACACCCATTGCAACAGCTGCACCTGAACTACTGGTAGAGACTCGCTCAGTCGCTACAGCTCCCATGACACCCATTACAACAACTGCACCTGAACTACAGGTAGAAACTCGAACAGTTGCTACAGCTCCTATGACACCCATAGCAACAGATGCACCAGAACTACAGGTTGAGACTTGTTCAGTTGCCACAGCTCCCATGACACCCATCGCAACAACTGCACCTGAACTACAGGCAGAAACTCGCTCAATTGCCACAGCTCCCATGACACCCATTGCAATGACTGCGCCTGAGATACAAGTAGGGACTCGTTCAGTTGCCACAGCTCCCATGACACCAATAGCAACAACTGCACCTGAGCTACAGGTAGACACTCGTTCAGTTGCCATAGCTCCCATGACACCACTATCAACAACTGCACCTGAGCTACAGGTAGAGACTCGTTCAGTTGCCATAGCTCCCATGACACCCATAGCAACAGTGGCACCAGGGCTACAGGTAGAGACTCGCTCAGTTGCCACAGCTCCCATGACACCACTATCAACAACTGCACCTGAGCTACAGGTAGAGACTCGTTCAGTTGCCATAGCTCCCATGACACCCATAGCAACAGCCGCACCAGGGCTACAGGTAGAGACTCGTTCAGTTGCCACAGCTCCCATGACCCCTGTTTCAACAACTGCACCTGAACTACAGATTGAGACTCGCTCAGTTGCCACAGCTCCCATGACACCCATTGCAAAAAGTGCACCTGAACTACAGGTAGAGACTCGTTCTGTTGCCACAGCTCCCATGACACCCATAGCAACAAGGGCACCTGAGCTAAGGGTAGAAACTCGTTCAATTGCCACTGCTCCCATGACACCCATAGCAACAAGGGCACCTGATCTACGGGTAGAAACTCGTTCAATTGCCACTGCTCCCATGACACCCATAGCAACAAGGGCACCTGATCTACGGGTAGAAACTCGTTCAATTGCCACAGCTCCCATGACACCCATAGCAACAAGGGCACCTGATCTACGGGTAGAAACTCGTTCAATTGCCACAGCTCCCATGACACCCATAGCAACAAGGGCACCAGAGCTAAGGGTAGAAACTTGTTCAATTGCCACAACTCCCATTAGTCCAATCATCTTATGCTCACCTGAGCTGATTCCAGAGCCAGAGCCAAGAGCCATGTCAGGCTCAGAGGGATCACCTGAGCCAGTTCAGGAAGTGTGCTGGGATGAGAAAGGCATGACATGGGAAGTCTATGGTGCCATGGTTGAGGTATCTGTCCTGGGCTCGGCTATCCAGAAGCACTTGGAGAAACAGGTTCTGAAGAAGCAAATGAAACCCCCCGATGCCACGTCCAATCAAACTATGCCTCCAAGCACCACAGACACTTCCACTCCCCTTCCTTCCAGCCCACCTGCTTTGTCAGCATCTAGTCGGTGCAGCTCAGCAAAAGGTAGTAGGAAAAAGGATGAGAGGAAAGGAGCAAGAGGCAGACAAAGGCAGAATCCTTTTCGCTCATTCTTCAGAAGGCCGAACTGCTGCTCCCGGGCACACTCTGAGTAGAGATATTGAAGAGACTGTGCTTTGAAATGGCAATAGTAAAAGATTTAAACCAGTGGACCCGATGACAGGCCAATTTTTTGTAGATTTTGACTATCGGCCAGTAGGTATAGATTTTGTCCAGTAATAAGGTCCCTCTGACTGGCAAGCTCTCCCCAATGGCATAATATTTTTTTAATTATTCTGTCGTACTGTGCTTCACTTGTGACATAATCCTAAAAAATATTTTATTGAAGGGATTATGAACAACATCAAATGATTGGTCAAAGGTCTTCAAGATTATATTGCAAATCCAGCTGCAATGATTTAATGCTTCTGGGTATCACAGCCTTCTCAGAACTTTCCAGTGCTGGACTCTTTCAAATCATTCATCCAGCATCAACAATGTGTCAAAATCAAAATCAATCAGCATCTCTATAAGTGTGTGATTTGTTGTACAAATTGGGATCGGCCCAGTCAGTGAAACAGCAACAAGCTGACAGCAGCCTCCAAACAAGGTTAGCCACTGGAGGATGGGACAAGCTCACACACTTATAGATTGTTACTTACCTTGCAATTGGGGAGAGAACTACAGATGTTAAACACTATATCTACCATATAGTATACATTCTTAGAAAAAGAGACTTCTTTAAAAGACGTTTGGATACTTTGGATATTAAGAGATCTATCTCTTCTTGAATTTTCTTGCAGAATCTTTAATGGTTTTTCCAGAGAGATCAATTGAAGGACCCTTTAGGATGCTAGATCTAATTTTTTTAGGAGTGTAATTAGCTTAGGATTAGATGATATACAAGTGCATAGACAATCCTAGCTTCGTTTTTTTTTTTTTTTGTTTTTTGTTTTTTGCTTAGTAGTTATTTTCAGTGCATTTGAGCCTCTGCCACATCATGTTTTAACTAGTTCACAGGTTTAAGTGTCCTTTACCCTATGTTCACTCTACCAAATGACAACTGGTGACTGCTCATTGCCTATGTATGTGCATGACACAGATCTGTGATTTCAGTGGCACCAGTGAGCAACAAAACCACAGGATGACCAAACTACATTTGAACTGAGATTTTCTCAATCCTTTGTAAATTGTAGTTTTGAAAGCAACAAACCCAAAGGATTGGCTGAAATAATTCCTCTGACCAATCCTATGGCAGGTCTGGTCCAATGTTTCTTCAAATGGAAGAAAAACCTATAACTGTAATTTCAACTTATCCTGTCATATACGACCTCTCATTAAATGCGAACAGAGACATTATGAAGAAAAATAAAGCTTGAAAGGATGTAGCAGAGATCATTGGTTCCTCTGGTGCATGTATGTGGCTAGTATAGTTAGCTTGCTTTGCTAATCTGCCAACGAATCAAGCAACCAGTTTTCACACTGATTCGTTCATTATTTAATTTGTGTTTAACTAGTTAGCTGTAGGAGCTATATATAGCTATTCTTGTATCTCAGAATTCTGGACAGGCCACACCCACTGCAGGCAACAGTAGCAGTCACTAGACACCCACAAGAGAGTACTAGCAGCACGAGCGACTTGTTAATTGCTAGTGTGAACGAAGGGTTATGTACGTATGTGGTGTAATACTTTTTCAATCAGAATTATCTGAACATATCTAAGATGCTCTTAAGAATCTCCAGTGATTTTAAAGAAAACTTTAAAAGAGCAGTAAAGTAAAGTATGGTATATATCATAGTGTGAAGCATACTTTAATACTTTTTTACCTGTGAATGCTCCTTGCCAGAAGTTGCAGACGGATTTCATGGACATGGACTTGGAGGAAATGAATCTAGACTGATCCTGTGGAAACCTGAGCAATTTATTAATGTGCTATTTAAAACAGCCATTGTTTGTCATACCATGTTTCTATAGTCATCCTGTAATTGTGCTTTTGCTGATAGTCTTGCACTCAGTGACATCACAAGCATACTCGTTACTGCGTAAAACTGTCAATCGAGCTCCAGCGCTCATATAGCTGGTGAGAGATTATCCTGTCATCATTAAACATTTATGATTTCAAGTGCTTAATTTTTAATGAAAAAGTGCATGTCAGGGCATAAATTAATATGAATAAAGCAAAATAAATGATGCTTTAAATATTTACATTGCTACTACTCAGAAAAATAATAAAGCAATTCCCCATGCGATAGAAATCGTCTGTATATCTTATACTTTTAAAGGTAGTCTTTTTAATGCATACAGTGGCTGAGTTAAAGAAATATTATAGAAATACAATCTTGGAGTAGATAAGTTAAACAAGGTAAGCATTTACTTTTCATTTTCATCAAAGAAATTATGCTAAGAAAATAGAGATAAGACTAGTGTCTGGGGAAAATATTAACAAAAAGTAACTGTCAAAGATGAAAACAGACAGTAAGTGGTTTAAAGGAATGAATGAGGGTTTATTTGCACAAACAATCAAATTAATAAATAGATCTGAATGCACACCAACATGGTATTGCATTTGAAAATTTATTTTCAACTTTTTTTTTTGAAAGAATTCAGATAATTCTAATTGTCATTTTGTTATCATCATTATTCCATCTCTATTTTCCTCATGTCTTTTCTCTTATTACGCCAACAAAGAACAACAATGAATCCACAGATAAACGAAGTCATACAAAAAAACTCAACAACAACAACGCAGGGTCAGGGGCTGAATGGGGTGGGGTGTCTCCATTTTTCCATTAGAATAAAAAAAAAACATCCCTGGACCTAAGAGGCCCAAACCTGTTCCAGCAGGACAATGTCCCTGTTCACAAAGCCAGCTCCATGAAGACATGGTGTGTTAAGGTCGGAGGAGAAGAACCTGAGTGTCCTGCACAGAGTCCTGACCTCAACCCCACTGAACACCTTTGGGATGAACTGGAACACCGACTGCACCCCAGACCTCCTCAGCCTGAGCCTCAGTGCCTGATCTCACTAATGCTCTTGTAGCTGAATGAACAGAAATCCCCACAGCGACGCTCCAAACTCTAGTGGACAAAAAAGCACAGCTTGTCATTCAGATGCTATACACAAATCCTGCCACTAGATGTGACTAACAGACAGAGAGACAGAAAGAGAGACAGGGCAAGGGCTCAGTTGACATCGGTTCTTTGGGTGGAGTAAAGAGACCTAGAACATTTCATTATCACATTATCAATGACTACAGTGTATATATATTTAGATGTAATGATTTGATGATCTTTTGGAGAGCCAATTCATGTATATGAGCTTTTTTTTTTTTAAAACAAGGCTTATACCGCTTATAGCTAGAAATGGCCATGAGAGTTTCAAAATGCTATGTGTGGCACGAACCTAACACAGGCCATACCTTACCATCCCTACAGCAAAACATAATGGTGGCAGCATTGTGCTCTGGAGATGCTTTTTATCCACAGAATCTGGGTTTCTTGTCAAATTTAAAGGGAGAATGGATAGATACCGGGGGATATTACAATTCAGTCTGCTAAAAAAAAAACAAAAAAAACTAAAGCTTGGGAGAAATTTCAACCTTTCAGCAGGACAATGGTCCCAAACACAAGGCCAAAGCAGCGCAGATGAATCTTCTAGAGTGGCCAAGTCAAAGTCTAGCTCTGAATCCCGTTGAGAATCTATAGCACTGTTTGAAAATTGCAGTCAACAAACAACATCCAACCAACCTGAAAAACCTGGAGCAAATCTGCCAGGAACAATGGAACTTACGCCAACAGACTTAAAGCTCTTATGGCAGCAAAAGGCGCTTCTGCCAAGTACTAGTCTGAAGGGGTTGAATACTTATGCAAGCAGCTTTTTTCAGTTATAATTTTTTTTAAGATCTGGTGGCAAATTACAAATTTCAATGTTGAAAATTTACTTTAAGAGCATATTGGTTTGCAATTAAAAAATACTGGCTGGACCAATCTGTGTAAGTGTCATATGTAATCCAGATGAAACTGATGACTTAAGGGGGTTGAATACTTTTGTGGCTAGTATAGTTAGCTTTTGCAAGGTGCTGTATGTTTAAATTAAGATCAGGGATTTGTTTACATAAATCTCTACTTCTCTAAGCACCAACGCATGCAAATTAGTGACATATAATCTTTGCTTTGCTTTTTTTTTGGGGGAAACTTTTTTCCTCCTCGAGTAAAAAAACTTGTCGAAATCTCTCATCAGAACCTGTCTACATGCTGAAGAACGAGGTGCCTGTGTGACCCACCTCACATTCTGTGGTGTAGATTTGCATGGGAAAACATCCAACACTTTCAAAACAGCACGCCACAAAAAAACCAGGTGACCCAGAAAATGCTCCTCAGGTATTCTGTTGCTCTTCCATGTATTCAGCACTGTAGAGGAAGCAAAAAAAAAATAATAATGTGGCAAAATAACAGATGAGCTGATGAAAACTGGTAAAAATTGTTTATTCAAGTAGGACACATTCTTGGATCAGCTTTCTTTTTAACTCGTCATTGCCCTCTGAGCACTTTTACACAGATTGTGAATAAAATTACTCTGGTGAAAACGGCTAATTCATGTGAATAGGAAAGAATGTGGAATGTGGGGGTAAGTCTTTTTTTTTTCACATCGACCAAAGTTAAATAAATTTTTACTTAGTGAGCATTAAACTAGATTTACTCTGAACTGAACGCTGAACCTCTTTCTAAAAAAAAAAAATTACTGCTCATGCTTGCCATGCTAAAGGTTTATTCGTTTGTTTTTTTGTTTGTTTTACATGTTTATTTTATTTGCAAAAATTCCTGCGAAGGCATTTAAACACGAGCGTCACTGTCGTCTTGTCACTCCACTGATGTAATCACGTGATCTTTACAGTGGTGAAGAAAATACTGAGGCACAAGTCAGGTGTGAAGCTGTTTGAACATTTCACTAAGTTCTTCCTTATGTTCAGATGCTACTGACAGCCTTCATGATTATCAAACATAGATTTTAGGTAAAGATTCTGTTGCCTGTTTATCTGTCAGTGTTTTTTTAAACAGCCATTAAAGGTGCAATAGTTGATTGAAAAAAAAAGTAATTTGCTGCATCTCAATTTGCTTACTTATGCTATGCACTAAAAGTGTGTATGTAAAAGTACATAATTTTTGAGTGTGTAGCAAAAGACTACGCAAGTAATGGGACATACTAACATGTCATGTAACGAAAGAGAACGTGCCTAGTTACACCCACTGTCAAGATAAACTCCTCAATGCATTTCAGCTTTTCTTCATTCATTATTCCTTCTATCATTTATACTACGCAATTTAATTTACCATTCCCTTGATTTATTTTTCTACACTTTATTTACCCCTCTCTAAAATGAGTCCTACCTTACTCCTGAGAGAAGCGGCACATCGTCGCAGATCTACCAGACGCAGGTCTTTCATGAGGAGACTGATGCTGATGTTAAAACTTCTAAAATAACTTTTATATATAATATAAATATATCTACAGTCAGGTCAAGAACTATTACTATACACCACCTATACACCACCACAATGGATTTGAAATAAAAACAATCAAGATGTGATCGAAGTGTAGACTTTCAGCTTTATTTTAAGAGGCTCCACAAAAAATATGGCATTTACCATTTAGGAATTACAGCCATTTTCAGCAAAGTACCTTCATTTTCAGGGGCTCAAAGGTATTTGGACAAAGTGACATAATTGTAAATATAACCATCATTTTAATACTTGGACAAAATTCTCTGCAGTCAATGACTGCCTGAAGTCTGGATTAGATTAGATCAAATTAGACTTTGCCAGAAAACATCTGAAAAAAAGCCTCCCATGTTCTGGAATAAGATTCTTTGGACTGATGAAACCAAGATTAACTTGTACCAGAATGATGGGAAGAGAAAAGTATGGCGAAAGAAAGGAACAGCTCATGATTCAAAGTGTACCACATCATGTGTCAAACATGGTGGAGGCAGTGTTATGGCATGGCCATGTATGGCTGCCAATGGAACGGCTCACTGGTGTTTACTGATGATGTGACTGCTGACAGAAGTAGCAGGATGAATTCTGAGGTGTATAGGGCTATACTCTCTGCTCACATTCAGCCAAATGCTACAAAACTGATAGGACGCCGCTTCACAGTGCAGGTGGATAATGACCCTAAACATACTGCGAAAGCAACTCAAGACTTTTTGAAGGCAAAGAAATGGAATATTCTTCAATGGCCAAATCAGTCGCCTGATCTCAACACAATAGAGCTGCTTTTCACTTACTGAAGACAAGACTGAAGGCAGAAAGACCCACAAACAAGCAGCAACTGAAGGTGGCTACAGTGAAGGCCTGGCAAAGCATCAACAGGGAGACGTCAGGCAGACACTGACTGCAAAGGATTTTCATCAAGTATTAAAATTATGGTTATATTTACAATTATGCCACTTTGTCCAAATGTCTTTGAGTCCCTGAAAATGGAGGTACTTTGCTGAAAATGGCTGTAATTCCTAAAGGGTAAATGCCATATTTTTGTGGAACCTCTTAAAATAAAGCTGAAAGTCTACACTTCAGTCACATCTTGATTGTTTTATTTCAAATCCATTGTGGTGGTGTATAAAGGCAAAATCACAAAAACTCTGTCATTGTCCAAATACTTCTGGACCTAACTGTATATATAGAAAATACACACATACATGTTCATATGAGATATAATCAGGTTCATTTATCCTAAAATCATATTGTCAGCTGAATGCAACAGTCCCCATCCTGAGGCTGTTTCTGGGTTTCTCGACAGAGAATCTGACCTCATTTGCAACCCGCCATTTTATTACTCTTTTTACCCAACATCCAACCATTAATCTTACATGACAATAAAAAAACTTTGGTTAGTGCTTAACATTTCAGTTTTTACACTTAAATAATGACGACACGTCACCGACATTACACTCGTCCGCCATGTTTGCAGGTTGAATTTGCAAAAGCAAACCTTCACAAAACTCCTCCTCCCTTGGAGTTGTGGGTAATATTAGCTGAAAAAGTGTCCACGGATCCACACTTCAAAAATCTACCAGAAATAGTAGATCATCCAGGTACCTTTGGAATACTCATTTCAACATACTGCGATTTGGGACACTCTAATTCTAATCTTGGTTACTATTTAGGATGAAAGTAGGCGAACTGGGACACAGCAATTCTTTAAGCCATGGCCTCAGCACAAGTGTATTATGTGGCTGAGGAAACCTGTTAGGAAAACTGTGTTATGGTCCGGAATGATTGCTTGTGTTTACATGGGTCTCTTATCAGTCATTTTATAGACACGCCCCCAGGACCCCTTCATTCCATCCTATCTCGTTCTGAAATCAATAAACACCCAGTGCAGCCAGATAATTCTCAGAAACCAAGCTGTGCTTTGAAAAAACATAGCAACAAGAAAGGCAGTAAACCCAGAATAAACCCTGGCAGTGCTTTTCCATGATGGCGTAATATATTACTGCTTGTTCTTGGACAGGAATTTAAACACAAACTGTATCAAGCTTTGAAGTTTGAATGGCTGGCTGAATGGCCTATTGTGTATCTTACAGTGCTAACAACACTAATACAGAAGCTTAAAACCTCAAAACCTTGTTACAAAGAAAAACATGACCGCAAAGGCACTTTTGACCTTTCTAATAAATCACTACAAGAGGAAGTCTCTGTGTATATAGTGTTATACCTTGGCTGTCAAACAGTTGAAAGTGCACTTGAAAGTAATGGCATGACAGTCATTGTGTAAGTTAACTCTTGTTGAACCACTGTAGGTTCTGGGGACAGAGCTTTGAATTGGTGGACAAGCTCATGGAGTCAAACAATAATTCAAATCCTATTCAGCTCCACCTATTTAAGCATTACTGATCTAATCTTGACAAATTTTGACTAATGCTCCTTTAATTGTTTGAGTTGTATTTGCAAATTTGTGTGTTGAACCTACATTTGTGCCCCTTGAGTCAATGAATCATTCGGTCATGATTGAGATTCGCTCATCTGATTCAGCAGGTCAGTGTTTGAGTCAGTGAATCATTCGGTCAGTGGGAGATTTTGGACTACGTGTTAGACAGCACCGAGGAGCAACTGAGAGAAGGCCTTTTGAAAATCTGGTTCGCCGTCACGCCACACCAGTAGAATCTGTGTCACAGTACACTAAAGCTGTTCTGGCACCTGGTCATGGCCAATCCCCACCTTTAATCTGTAATTCATCTGTATATACTTTGGAATTAATATTTGTGCATGGAAACAATTGACCTGGATTTCTGCAGAGACACGTTTTTCATATCTATGTGCTCTGCATGCTACAGCCTGTGTCTGTGAGTCACAACCCATGTTACATAACTTAAAATATGTTAAATGGAAAATGTTAAAAATGTTAAAAAATATGAAAATGGAATGTCTTGAGCCATTTTGCATTGTATGCCAATTTGAGATTGGCAGCTCCATTATACATGTACATAGATTTATTAGAAATATTTTAGTATTTTAATCTTTTATACTTGTTGGGTGAACTGGGAAAACTCTTCACATGGTCAAATTGTGACATTTTCTACTATATATAGTTCTGAAAACTACAGACTTTTCCTGAACTGTTCTCCTTTGCATGGATCTCAACCAGATGTAAAATTCTACCATTTTAATGTCTGGTTACCCCAAAAAGTGAAACACAGAAAAACACCACGCCTACATTTATAACACTATGTAGCACAATTCTTTGGGTAGTAAGTGTTATTTTCTAATTGATTATGCCTCAAAAGTATAGATGGCTATTAATCAAATTAATCCCCTCAAATTTTGCTTTTGTGACCAGGACATTGTTATTTTGAAATTTACCTATTTTCATTGAGAAAATGGGTGAATTTGTGTCTTCTCATTCAAATAAAGTCAGGAAAAAAACAACATATGAATTAAAATTAACTTGTACTTATACTAAAGTTATACAAAAATGACCACAAAAGATTTAGGAGTGAGTATTTTGTCTAGATTTATGATTATATTGTAAATCACTTTCACAAAGCAGCCCCCAAATGTAGTCTCCCATCATGTTCTCGTTATATTGTTCTTAGTAGCAGCATTTGAAGTCCGGTATATCCTGGTGGAAGCGTTCACCTTGCTCCTCCGAGTACGCTCACATGTTCTCCTTGAATTTATCAAAAAATATTTATCAAGGATATGGACTTTGAGAGACATCCTGCAGCCCATTGTGCCGTAGTTCTTCGCAAGATTCTCAATCAAACCTGTATGGTTTTCCGCTTTGTGATTGCCCAGGAAACCCCGAACCACTGCGACAAAGTTGTTTCATGCTGCTTTCTCCTTCGTAGTGAGCTTCTTGGGGAATTCCTTGCGCTCTAGGATCTTCTTTATCTGTAGTTGACGAAGACCCTGACTTTGACTTTTGCCTTAGACAGCTTTGGAAAGAAGTCTTGAAGGTACTTGAAGACTGCTGACACCTTATCTAGAGCTGTGACAGATTGTTTCATAAGGCCCAATTTGATGTGCAGTGGTGTCATGAGTGCCTTCCAGGGGTCCACCAATGGCTCCCACTTGATGTTGTTCTTCCCCACAGCAAACTCCGTCCGCTGTGGCCAGTCCCACCTTTGGTAGTGTGCCTTGGTGTAACTGCTGTCCCAGAGACAAAGATAGCAGGGAAATTTGGTGAGACCCATCAGGAATGCCACCATTTTGAAATCTCTGATGACCTTAAAGGTATACTCATCATACGTCGAGGCATCCAGGAATGTTGACATTTATATTACATTTACATTTATGGCATTTGGCAGACGCCCTTATCCAGAGCGTCTTACAAATGTGCTTTGAAGTCTATCAAAAAAAGAAGACTGCCAGTGACTCAGCTGTTTGGACATCTAGGGGAAGTTCATTCCTCCAGCTTGGAGCCAGAACAGAGAAGAATCTCGATGCATGCCTTCCTTGTACCCTGACAGATGGTGGGACCAGTCGAGTGTGGTGTCATGCGAGGTGTGAAAAGTGCTTTGAGATAAGTGGCTGCTGGTTCGTTTTTGGCTTTGTAGGCAAGCATCAGTGTTTTAAATCTGATGCGGGCAGCTACAGGAATCCAGTGGAGGGAGCGCAGCAATGGGGTGGTGTGGGAGAACTTAGGAAGGTTGAAAACCAGTCGTGCAGCTGCATTCTGGATCAGTTGTAGAGGACGAATGGTGCTCAGAGGCAGACCTGCCAGGAGTGAGTTGCAGTAGTCCAGTCTTGAAATGACAAGGGACTGAACAAGCACCTGTGTGGACTGTGTGGAAAGAAATGGACAAATTCTTCTGATGTTATAGAGGAGAAATCGACATGAGCGTGTCAGATTAGCAATGTGAGAGGAGAAGGAAAGTTGATTGTCCATGGTTACCCCAAGGTTGCGTGCAATAACCGAAGGCGAGATCAGAGAGCTGTCTAGGGAGATTACAAGATACTGAGATGGGGATGAATCACCTGGGATGAACAGCAGTTCAGTTTTGGTGGGATTAACTTTCAGCTGATGAGCTGTCATCCATGATGACATGTCTGCCAGACATGCTGATATCCGAGCAGAAACATGAGTGTCTGAGGGAGGGAAGGAGAGGATGAGTTGAGTGTTGAGTTGATGCTGTCGTAATCCTCTTTGAGGTCAGAAAAAAACAACATACTTTGAAATTTACTTGTTTTTTCTGACTTTCTGTGAATGAAAAGACACAAATTCACCCATTTCCACAATGACCTCTAACAGCTTGCCATACGTATTTTACATTCTTTTTTCATGGAAAAAAATTTTTTAAAGAGTTTTCCTTACTTGCTTAAAAACAAAGCTCACCTTTGGATAATGCAAACATCAGACAAATAAATGTTGGCTTCAGTGAACCTGTTTCCTGTTTACAGACCCTATAAAACGTATTTCCACAAAATAGATAAAAGAAATGCTTTCTTTGCTAAGGGGGTTTTGGAGTCATGATTCCCCACTGTGTTGTTGTTATCTACTCTGAGAAAAGACTCTGATTAGGATCTCACCACAGGTTGAAAGCTGAGCATAAAAGACGACGAGGCAGTTACATAATTTGTGCATCTGATAAGCAGAATTGACACTGAACCTGTTTTTAAGCAAGTCCAATTTACTGCAGGTTGAAGTCTGTTAATGGTTTGTCAATCTTTAAGTACGTTATTAACTAACATTTTTTTTTAATTAATGTTTTCCAGCTAGGAGCATCAAACTGAAGTGCAGTCTAACCTTTCATTCTTGGGAAGAGAAAGCATGATTACAGACAGATCTACTGTGAAAATACAGAAGACAAAAAAACATTGAGGAAAAAGTCACTCATTGATGTCATGGACTAATTTGCATATTAACTGAACTGTCATTTGCATATCAAAACATGCTACACGTAGAAGGAAGATTTTCTGATGTCAGCATAGTATAGAGTTTTATCAGAATAGAAAATAAGGAAGGAATAAAACTCCCATAGGATGTGCTGTTATAGGAAATTAATCCACAGCATTGTGGTGGGATGCAACCTGACACAAGGCAGGGTTGATTTTTTTTTTTTTTTTTTTTTTTTTTTTACTCATAACAGGACATCCCAAAGTGGTTTATTCCTCTTATACCATTCCTCTTATGTCATGCAACCTGCCTGTTCTCACTTACGTTATAGCAGTTACGTTATAAACAGTCGTTCCCTCACCAGCCTCTCTTTTTTCTCTCTTGAAGTTAATAAGACAAAAATGCAGCTCGTCGTGTTACAGAGAAACCGCAAAGAATACCTTTGTCTTTGTTAAAAAAAAACAATACAGTTTCTTAGTCCATTTAATCTGTTTATTGTTATCATTATTTCATAATCTGTTAGACTGTGAATGTACGGTTACTATAGAAACGATAACGTATTAGAAGGAGCGCATTAATATAAACCTGTGATTTATGCTATAGCTAGAGCTGCTGTTATAAAAAAATTAATGCACACCTTCTGATTTGAGAATTCAACCTCACTGTCGTATAATAGATTATAACTTATTTCTTATAGAAGCATATAGAAAGATATCTCTGTTGCCCCAAACAAATGGTGTCTTTCAAGGCAAAAATATATTTAAGAATTCATTAACATTAATAATGCACTAACTGTATGTAGTCTAATGCCTGTGTTTATTTTTTTTTCCTCCGCATTGTTTTTGAAATGTCATTAGACACTGGCACACATAGTTAGTCAGCTACCCACAGCGATGTGTGATAATGTTCCCATGCAGACACCGCAAGGTCTAAAATCAGAACTGCAGAAGCCTGGTATGTAGGTCATTGAGGTGGGAGGGGGGGCATTAACAAACATGTCTGTGATTAGTAGTCTGTAGTTTGTCTCATTTATTCGTTTCAGTGGTTATGTTCAGGTTGGGAATTTCCCAAAGATAATGCTCCAAATACTTTTTTATATATCATGTATATCATTCATCGAGCTGAGTCGTTGGCTGATCTCTGCAGCACATTAATGCAAATCAAAAAAAAAAAAGATCAATTTAATTAGAAAAAAACACTGAATGTTTCTTTATAACATCCTACAGAGATCTTTGACGACTTGATTTGTGACTTCTTTTCAGTTAGTTTATCACAGACTCGATCATATCATCCATTATATCATACTACGACATTATATTCAGTGGTAATCTTGTTATATGTGTGAAAAAAAAGAAAAGCTAACGTCACTGGTGAGCATTTTTGTACCACATCCTCTCTTTGTGACTTATCTCAGTAGAAGCCATGCCGCTTTAGTTTATCTGGAAATCTTTTTACACCATACATCTAATTCTATAGAATTAGAGGAGATGATGATGATGATGATGAAACTTAAATAAGACTTAGTCCAAACATGCTAGACGTAGAAGGAAGATTTTCTGATGTCAGAATAATATAGAACAGAGTTTTACCAGAATAGAAAATAAGGAAGTTTTTTTTTAGTTCTAACAGGATGTCCCAAAGTGGTTTATTCCTCTTATACCACAGCAATTTGCCAACAGTTACATTTTTACATTTATTAACAAAGGACATGTCATGCTTGTTATGCGTTTATAATTACATACGATGTTGTACAATGCCTGTTCTCACTTACGTTATCGCAGTTACGTTATAAACGTAGTAGTCGTTCCCTCACCAGCCTTGAAGTTAATAAGACAAAAATGCAGCTTGTCATGTTACAGAGAAATGGCAAAGAGTATAGATGTGACAGGCTATGACAGAGTGTGACCCAAAAAAAAAAACAACGATGTTTGATTGTGTTGTTTTTGCACTAAGGCTCGGGTTGCTGATCAGAAGGCACCGCCAAGCTGCCACTGTTGGGCCCTCGAGCAAGGCCCTTAATCCTCTCTGCTGCAGGGGCGCCGTAGCAAGCTGGGATATGCAAAGACAAGAATTTCACTGTGCTGTAATGTCTATGAGAAAAATAAAGTCTCTCTCCCTCTCTCTCTCTCGCTATAAAACAATGTATCTTCTGTAGCTGTAGTAAGATTCTGTAATTCTCCAGACCAGTCCCTATAAGCTGGGCCACACAAGTGCATCAACTAATTAGAAATACTGAACTTGGTTCCTAGTGGATATGTTTGCACACTGTAATTTGTTTAATTCAAAAATAATGTTGAATTGTGTGAAATGAGAATAGGCAGTGCAGTGTGCTACCATGCTACACAGCTACCTGGTGTAGCAACATTAATTAGAAAATAGCTCAACTACTGACACACTAATAAAATATGTAGTTAAGCTATGTAGTTAACTATAGCTAGCTCTTAATCTATCCTGCTAGTCATTTACTATTCGACTTAATAACTATCTCCTTAAACAATACACCAATAAAAGTTAGTTACTTCGTGAGAATTTTCCCAAAGCTAGCTAGGTTGTATGAGAATGTTGGATATGGGAGGTTTCAGGAAGATCAGAAAATTTGATATTCACATATAGATATATGGAATGAACCTTGTGGTGTGTTTAATAAAGGTACATTTTACCTGTTTTTCTTTTTGTTGTTTTGTTTTGTTTTGAACTTGGCTCATGGTAAGATACAGTATACATATATATATATATATATATATATATATATATATATATATATATATATATATATATATATATATATATATATATCACAATGTTCCCCATTCTGATGTTTGATGTAAACATCAGCTGAAGCTCTTGACCTGCATCTGCATGATTTCGTGTCATGCTGCTGCCACATGATTGGCTGGTTGGATAATTACATGAATGAGCAGGTGTACAGGTGTTCCTATTAAAGTGGTGTGTGTGTGTGTGCGCGTGCGTGCGTGCGCTTTCACACAATTGGAATGAACGTTCCTCTTTCCCTCTTTCTGCAGAAACCACATTCACTAAATATAACCAAATATCACTACATATCACAGGATGTTTTGTGCGAGTGTCTGAAACATCCTGTTACTCTGAAAATCCTGAGATCACATCTTTTTAACTTTTACTACGACCACTATCTGTACGGAAGTCTTTACACATTCTGTGAACTCGATACACTCATTCTGATATTTTAGCATTTCTATAGTAGTGACTACTTCATAGAGACTTGTGTGGGTTGTCTCTCCACATTATCTAACAATAAGAAAAAACAGAATTAAAAAAAAAACCCTGCTGCTATTCAACAAAGAAAAATATAGAGTAATCATTGGTATAGTGACATTTTCTGTTTGGCGACATTTATTTAACATTTATGGAAGGAGTATATTTTCCACCACTGTCTCGATTCATGGGCGGTCCACAACATTAAATGTAACTATAAATGGATGAAAACAGGGCCAATTGCTAAACTTTAATTAAAATGCAGCAATGAAATATTTACCAAACTGTCTATATTATTCATCAATCTGAATGGTGGAATTCAATGTGCCACCAAAACAGCTCTGACTTGTTGAGGCATGAACTCCACAAGACCTCTGAAGGTGTGCTGTGGCACCTGGCACCAAGACTTTTGCAACAGAATCTTTAAGTCCTGTAGATTGTGACTTGGGGCCTCCATGGATCGGACTTGTTTGTCCAGCACATCGCACAGATGTGCCAAGTCAACACCATGAACTCTTTGTCATGTTCCTCACACCATTCCTGAACAATTTTTGCAATGGAGCAGGGTGCATTTTCCTGAAAACAAGGGAATACCGTTGCCTAATAATCGTGATTGGCTGATACGATGTAAGTTAAGGGTTAAAGGTTGCCAATATGAAATAAATAATTTATACACAGAATTGGATCATTAAAATGTGAAATAATTATTTTAATGGATAATTCAAAAGTTGGCAGTATTTTCTGACATATTACACCAGCTCCATGAAATAAGATGAAAGGGTGAGTTGTTATAATATTGCTTTATTGCATGACAGTTTAGAGCCAGCAGGTCATAATTTCAATTGTAGAACACTTACAAACTGCAGCACTTCAATGGAGTTTAATACAGCAATCTTGCATAAACCACTTTAAACCTCAAATGCATTTCTGCATATCGCTTGGTATTGCTAAAAGCACTTAAGCATGGGAGCAGTCAATGTGGCTTTTATCCTATTAATCATGCCAGTCCTGCTTTGCATAAAATTTTATTACAGTCAGTAAACACAGAGTGCTATGGCACAGAAAATTCATGTGACTTATATCAGATAGTGACTATGTGACTATTTAATGTATTATACTGAATGGGAAAATACCCAGAACCCACAGGGCATACACTCATCTACCTCTTTTAGGTAGTTTTCAGACTTTCATTGGTGTTTCAGGCACACAGTGCCAACAGACCATATTAGGCACTTAAAGGCTATTTACTAACTAAACATAAAAAGCTATATGCACTTACAAAACATAGACCACAGTGAAATTCTAAAAATGTGTATCATTAAGGTGCCTAAAATAGAAAGCAAACATATAACACATAAATAAGGAAAACAGAGTCGATATACAGTATCACAACAATTACGACATCATTCCATGCCACCATGCCTATAAAAACAATACCTGAGAAATGAATCCAGATAAAAACACTATGGCTGGCTGGTCAATGCAACCAATAACACATTTACCAAAATAATTGATAACACCAAAACTTCAACATGCTAACATTATCAATTAGCATTTGAGGCATACAAAAACCAAATGAACCAGTGTGAATGGGGTAAATTTCCCAATAACCAAAACATTTTCCTTTTTTTTTTTTTGTTTTTTTACCCTTATGAATTCTCAAATCTCAAATTGAACCAACTTGTTTTGTTGATGTTCCACAACATTAAACATAACTATAAACGGATAAAAAGCGTCTCATAAAAAAAAAAGTTTAAATTTTATAGCTGGCTAATCGCTATGGTATAAGAGGAATGAAGCACTTCAGGATAGCTAAATAAACAAAGGCAAGAGCTTCGCACCTCCCTGCTGTTAAGTATTTTCCTATAACAGCAGACCCCGCTGTGTTTTATTCATTACATATCAGTTTTTTAATGTAGATTTTGGTGCTTAATAGTAAAAGGATGGGAAAAGTCATTTTAAACTATTTAAATTGTAGGCTACGGCTTCAGTTGTGGAACATACATCCAATAAACATTTGCTTTATTTAATGTTATAATGATCTGCTCGTTCAATTTCAGCCTTATAACCTTTGAAGGCTTTCACCTAAACTGACCATTCTACACAGCAATTATTCAAGTGGCCCACTGTTTCAGTAGAAATATACAATACATGCACACACTATCTAGTGTGTGAACATTTTTACAAGCCAACCATGAGGCAGCAAAAGTCACAAAACCCCCTCATATGACTGCAGGTTGATGATCTCCACGGCCAGTTTCTGAGGGTCCATTAGGTTTGGAAACATCTCCATTGCTCTGTCCACGAGACGGGCATTAAAAACAGCTAGCAGCTTCTTCCTCACCTGCTCCTTCTCTGGCATCGGATGGTTCCAGGGAGTGCTGTCACCCTGCACAGGTCCTGGAGGTACGTGGCCAAAGTGTCTGTATGGCTCGGACCAGTAGCCACTTTGAGGAGGAGGCATGCTTCTGTGGTGGTACTCATGGGGTACACTATACTGGGGAAAGTTCCCTGGTGGGTAAGGTGCTCCTCCATAGGAGTGATATTGAGGGTAAGAGTATGGCATTTTGCTTGGGTTTTGGGATGCAGCTATACTCATGTGGTGGGGATGGTAACCTGGATTGGATTGTAAATTGGATTGGTTTAAGGACTGGCCGCAAGTTGGAGGATGTCTGAACCTTCCATTAGAAGGATTCTTGGACTTTCTTTGTTCTCCTCCACACTGGTGCTCACTGTGGCATTCATACGAGCCCAGGCCCGAGTCCAGGTACTCCTGAAATGAAGCAGAGATGCAGTCTGGATTTGTTGGGGAGTACTGGCCGGAACGATCTCGCTTTGAAGGGTACTTTCTTGAAGTCGACTGTGGTGTGTTCTTCACCACCAGCATATTCTCACTGGTGTGGGTCTTCTTGAGTGGTCCACTTTGATTGAGAGTGAGTTTTTGCTCCATCACTTCCTCCAGAGAGGCTCCATGGGAAGGGTTTGGGCCTGCCAAGGACGGTTTCTGGGGAAAGTAGGGCATTTTCGCTTTCTCACGCAACTCATCCGCCAATGAACGTTGGGATTGTTTACCACGTTCTGGGTGGTTGAACTTACACTTGATCCCATAGGTGCATTTCTTACCTTAAATTGAAAACAGTAAGAACAATCACTTAGTATGATTTCATGCTAAAATGTTGGCTTTTGAAATGACAAGTTTGTTTGTGTTCTCAGGAAAAGTACCCCACCCATCAGCTGACAAGAGGTAACAGGTATACAGTACAAACATATAGTACATGTGTAGCTCAGCAGAACCACAGAATTTGCATATGAAGAGCTTGCTGTTCTAAGGAGCTAGAGGAGAGTTGCTTGATACTCACCGTAGGGGCAGGGGAGTTTCTTAGTAGCTCGAGGAGTCTTACGAAGAAAGTTTTCCAGAGTAGGTCCATGTCTCCCGAGGGGATCATCTGGGAGCATAAACCTTAAGAAACAAAAAACAAGACAAACTTAATAATCTGCCTGTTTTTTTTTTACCACTTAGGAATGCTGGGTCCACACTTCTAATATTTATTAGTGAAATCAGTTGTTGTGTTCAGAATTAATATGCGTGATCAAAGCCTAGCAGGCTTTGAGGCATGACTTACTTGTCATTGACAAAGGAGTACATGAGCAACCTCTCCTCTATGAAGCGTTTCCACTCAGGTTTTTCCCCCTGCAGGTCTCGGTAGGTATCATTGGACACAATGATGCCATCCACATCATATGCCAGCTTTACGATGAAGCGGTCATCATAGCACACCACCCGCTTTCCTGCCACGCGCCTTGATGGAGTGAAGACTAGAATCTTTTTCCGTTCCAGCTCACGAAGAATTTGCTGATCTGTGATAAATAAACCAAAATTCAGACACACACATGTGTTTTCATCCATGTATTGTCTTCTGCATTTCATAGCTGAGTGAAATGCTTCATAATTTGCAGTGTGGTATAAGATAGAAAGGGTGATGAGTGAGCCACAAATTCAGATCTGAAATTCAGGTCTGTGCCTGTCAGTCCCAGTAAAAGGTGTGACCTCTGTGCCTGTTTTCCCAATAAAGTAGGCATAGCCTCTGCCTGTCAGTCCTAGTGAAGGAGGCATAACCACTGTACCTTTAAGTCCATATGCCTATAATTCTCAGTGAATAAGGTGTGGCCTCTGTACCTCTAAGTCCCAGTAAATGATGCATTTCTTCTGTGCCTATAAGTCCCAGAAAACTAGGTGTTGCCTCTGTACCCATAAATCCCAGTAAACAATGTATGGCCTCTGTGCCTATAAGATTGTATCCAATTTTCTAGTTTTGCTAGTGGTGGAAACCACAACTCACCATTATTAAAGTGGCCTAGAAATAATCTCAACTGGAATCTAATGACAAAATTAGATTAAAAAGGGGTTGGTTTCAGAAGAGTATGGTAGCTTAGTGGTTAGCACATTTGCCTCGCACCTCTGGTGCTGGGGGTTTGAATCCCACCTCTGCCCTGTGTATGTGGAGTTTGCATGTTCTCCCTGTGCTTCTGGTTTCCTCCCAGTCTAAAGATGTGTTGTTGGCTGATATGTGGTGCGTGTGTGTGATTGTCCTGTCCAGGGAGTTCCCTGGGAAAGGCTACAGACATCCCTGTGTAGTAGAAGTGGTATGGAAACTGGATGGATGGGTTGGGTCCAGTAATTAAAAAGAACTCTCTGCCACCAATAAATAGGCAAAATATTTTAGTACACATTTAAATAATGTGCCTTATTTTTTAATGATCTGTGTGTGCAAGTTGTTTTTTTTTTTAACAGTTAAAGGAATCCCTGACTGTAAAAAATTAAGAACATCTGACCTGTTGGAAAGCACAATCATGACGCCTACAGATAACCAAATTGCCTAATGTATTTCCCTAACCACAAAAATTCCCAGTAATAAACTCCTAGCTTTTTGGCAAGTCTGCACATACCAGACTAACTTTAAACAGTAAATAAGGCAGGTCAAGTTCAGTGAAACGCATGATCACACAGCACTTTGTCTTCAGGCTTTAAGAAGTATTTGAGCTCGGAGTAATTTCAACTGTTTTTAGATAAGGCTTGTTCAGGTTGGCCAACAAGGAAAAGCAAAGCACCCCTTTCCTGGCGGTTTGCACAGCTGTTTCCTTTAGAACAAGTGTTTGCGAATCCATACACGTGATCAACAGATGGCACGTTAATCTACAGTTAAAAACTACAGTCTAAAGTCTCTCTCTTTTTCTCTCTCACTCTCT
The DNA here is from genome assembly GCA_022985145.1 of Pangasius djambal. Taxonomy (NCBI): domain Eukaryota; kingdom Metazoa; phylum Chordata; class Actinopteri; order Siluriformes; family Pangasiidae; genus Pangasius; species Pangasius djambal. The sequence continues at coordinate 3,474,983 of CM040983.1, read as the reverse complement.
CTCGTCCTTTGTTCTCTCTCTTGTGGCAAGGAAGTTCAACATGAAAATAAAACTTTTCAGTTCTGCATCTGGGGTGTTCAAACAAAACCATGGTGACTAAAATACACGACGTTTATCATCCACTTTACAATCCAGTAACACTCGGGTTTTTCCTGACAGCAGCTGTCTTTCTGTTTGGTTTGCTGTGTTTCAGCTACTAAGTCATACCACTTGAAAGATCACCAAGGTTCTTGTTCAATCTAGCATTCTCTAAAGACTCGACAAGAGGGTGTCTAAAGGTATTCTAAAAATAAATTCAAAGCCATAGTTTCTTAGGATACATGCTCTGTGAGTTACAAATACAGTGCCTTGCATAAGTATTCACCCCTTGAACTTTTTTGTACATCTTGAACATTTTGTTGTGTTGCAACCTGGAACTGAAATGGACTTAACTGGGTCTAAAATTTTTATTGTGACACAAAGATTAATTAAACAAAAATGCTGGCTTCTTGGTTACATAAATATTCACATACTCCTTGGGAAAATTACTCAGGTTCTGGTAGATTGAATAGGGATATACAGAGTCTCAACTGGACTGATGTCTGGGCTTTGACTGGGTCATTCTATCACATACTTGGTTCTTGGTTTTAAACCACTCCAGTGTAGCTTTGGCAGTATACTATCAGTTGTAAGGTGATGCTCTGTACAAGTTTAACGTCTCTTTCAGACCAGAACAGGTTTTCTTCTAGGATTGCCATGTATTTGGCTCCATCCATCATGCCCTCAAGCCTGACCAGTTTCCCAGTCCCTGCTGATAAACAGCATACCCACAATATGATGCTATCACCACCATGCTTTACTATGGAGATGGTGTCCACAAGGTGATGAGCGGTGTTGGGTTTCCATCAAATGTAGCACTTCAATTTTGGTCTCTTTTCCCACATTTGCTGAGTCTCCAAAGTGCCTTTTGGCAAATCCCAAACAGGATTTCATATTTTTTCAATAATGGGTTTCTTTTCTTTCATAAATCCTAGTGTTGTGGAGTTTCCAGGCTACGGTTGTCCTGTGAACAGCTTCTCCCATCTCTTCAGCTTCTTAAGAATTACCCTTGGCCTCTTGTTTGCTTCTCTGGCCAATGCCTTCTTTATCCAGTTACTGATTCCTGGAAAAAGGCCTCCTCTATGTGGAGTCACGGTTTTTCCATATTATTTCCATTTTTAAAAACGGTATCTTAAGAGTTTGAGATTATTTTTATAACCAAACTCTTTGTTCTTCATTATGATTTTTATTTAGGTATGTTCTCTCTGGGGTCTCCCAAGAATAGGTGTATTTCATATTGAGATCATGTGACACTTTAATGGCAAATGGTCGATTCCCTTCAACTAATTATGTGACTTCTGATGACAAATAGTTGCACTTGAACTAGTTTTGGGGGTTTCACAGCAAAGGGGTGAATACTTATGAAACCACAAATTTAACATTTTTAATTTGTAAATAATTTTTTTAGAAAATTACTGTTGCAAACTGCAACAGTAGTATCTATTTTGTGTAGATTCATGACATAGTCCATCTGGCCAAAAGTATGTGCACACCTGAATATTGAACATCCCATTTAAAACCATGGACATTAATATCGAGCAATTCCCCCCTTTGCTGTTATAATAAGCTCCACTCTTCCGGGAAGGCTTTCAACTAGATTTTGGAGTGTGGCTGAGGGGATTTGTGTTCATTCAGCCACAAGAGTGCAAGAGGTTTGGCACTGACGCTGGGCAAGGAGGCCTGGGGTGCAGCTGTCATTCCAGTTCATCCCAAAGGTGTTCAGTGGGGTTGAGGTCAGGGCTCTGTGCAGGACACTCGAGTTCTTCCACTCCAACCTTCATGCTCCATGTCTTCATGGAGCTCGCTTTGTGCACAGGGGCATTGTCTTGTTGGAAAAGGTTTGGACCACTGAGTTCCAGTGAAAGGATATTATGCTACACCATACAGTATAAAAACATTCTAGACAAGTGTGTGCTCCCAACTTTGGGGCAATAGTTTGGGGTAGAACCACATATGGGTGTGAGGGTCAGGTGTCAACAAACTTTTGGCCACATCATGTATAGTCCCATTTAACTCCATTTCAGTCCCAATTTGTAACAATACACAATGTGGAAAAGTTTATGGGATGTGAATACTTATGCAAGACATTATAAAACAAATTTGGCCTATTTAAGATGCAAGCAAGATAAGCATTAAGACTTTTCTAATACTGGCATCTACTGTCTTCAAACACAGACTTAAGACCCACCACATTATTGAACAGAACCTTATAATTATTTTTTGCATTAAAAATGGGACTTTTCAATTGGAAACATGCGGCCTCTTGCCTTTTTTGTAATAGCATACCATACTGGCAGTGGAGTGAAAGGGTGAAGTCGGATTGTTCAAGCACATGGGAGAGTTTATACATATGCAAACTTATTCATACTTGGTATGTCAACGCACTCTTTCATTCTTTATCAGGGTAAAAACATAGAAGTGTTCCTAGGTAAATTTCATTGGCATTAAAAACATTTTAAACCATCTATTGTTCTCCATAGATAATGTTTGATATTTGCTTTTAAATGTTAAAGGTTCTGGGTTATGTTACCATTAAAAAATTTATTATTTACTCATGTATCTGTTATTTACTCATGTATCAACTACTGTTCCGTATCTTTATATCGGTTGCAATGTTTGGATAAATGTGTGTGTGTGTGTGTGTGTGTGTGTGTGTGTGTGTGTGTTCCTTAACTAGGAATCCATGCAAATCACTTTGTTTCTCTAGCTGACATTTTAGATGAGTGTTTGTTTCCCTTTCTTTTTTTGGAGTAATTACCACCTAACAAAAGCATCATACTGTAACATATGAAGTATGAAGGGCAACGTCTTTTATGTTTCTAAATGCTTGACTAACATGCAAATTATTTGACTGTAGGCAAGACTGTACAACTTCAGTTCTGCACGAATGCTTCCTAGAAACCTGTGCAAACACTGACCTGTGTTTCAGCTCATGCAAATGTGTCACAAAAGAAATTTGTGGAGCTAATTACTTCCTGTTAGAAGTAATTGTGTGTGAATGTAGCATCATTATCAGAAATTTAGGAACTGCAAATTCATACACTGAATTCTGAATTCTGATTGGTCAGATGGAGTGTAAGGAGTTTGATTTATGTTAATCAAGGAAGGAGTTTAAATCATGTTATTCAGTAACTAGTACAGTGACACTAGTCAGATATGTCAGTAGATATGACAGTGAGAAATGTAAATCTGGAGCCACACCGAGATGGGAGTTGAAGGGGGTAAATATGGCATTACTGCCTTGCTTGCACTTTGTTATCTAAACTAAATATCATGATACACTCATGTTTAGGTTTCATGGTGAATTTGGCGATATCGCTCACCCCCTATTCAGTACGTAGCAAATGTTGTGCTCTCATGGGATTTTCACAAATCATTATTGTGCATTATCGACTTACAGATTACCAATTTTACGTACAGAGTTTTGAATTCAGCCCCGTCTCCTCGGGTCTCTGGAGCCACATATCGTGATTTGTAAAATGTAGTAGGAATGTTTTCTTCAATTGTGATGGCTGACAGGATTTGTTGCTTTAATAAGAGATTTGCACTTTATGCAGATTTACAAATCTGACTGTGGCTTTGTGATTCATAAAATTTCATCATACAAATTTCATAATATGGAAAATGACATCGCAATAAGTTCCGCCATCTTGGGAGATCACATGGTCAGTATTTTTACTTCTTCTTCTTCTTGTTATTATCATTATTTAAAAAAAAACTCTTCAACTCATAAGAGTGTATCTTTCATAGTTTAGATGTGACTATGATGTGAATATTATTAGATGTGCTTAATTGATATTGGTGTGTGTGTGTGTGTGTGTGTGTGTGTGTGTGTGTGTGTGTGTGTGTGTGTTCACTGAACAGATTGTGTTCTTTCTGTGCTTTAACAGCTCTATAATTGATGTTAATTCCTAATTCTTCCTAATGCCTAATTCTTATTTCCACACTCAATGGCGCACACACACACACACACACACACACACACACACACACACACACACACACACACACACACACACACACACCTCAAGTGGAGTCTTTTCTGTGCTTCACTTTTAAGTTGCTTTGTATAAAAGCTTTAACCAAATGAATAGATGTCAATGCAAATTTTATTTGTAACCTAACTGAACTGACTGTGGTTTCCAGAAACATGAACAGGAAGTGAAACGTGTTCCTTCTTCCTTCTGTCTCACCTGTGATCGGCACGTCCGGCCTGGGTTGTTCTCGCCTCCACGACGGCACAAACACAGTAACATCTGTGTGCCCTCGATCCAGGAAGTACTGCACAGCCAGCTGGATTCCCAGGCAAGAGAAAACTTCCTTGTTCCCGTGACTGAGCAGAAATAAAAAAAGAATGAAGGAGAATTTTGTTTTACAGGGAATTTCAGCAGTAGACACTTGGTACTCAAGTGCTGAATTGCAGTTCTGTCTTTTAAGAAAAGAAATAAATAAACAATAAAGACTTCTTACATGTCACACAGGCATAATGTAGATTTATAACCTCAAATTTCACAAGTGTGTCAGAACATCAAACACAACCACACACAGACAATTCACATTATGTCAGATGAAATAACGCACAACGTCAGCTCGGTGTAAAGATCACACCTGTAACCTCAGGCTGTCCAAAATTTCAGTCAGAAGAGAATGATGAATTACAGAACAGATCCAAAACCACAGCTATGAGTAAGAGGTTTTTCACACTCCTGAGGTTTTACTACGGGTTACTGTAGTTTTGTACAAAATCTCATGGACATAAATAAAAATTTTGAAAAAAATGAAAATAAATAAATAAATAAAATGCAGAAATGCTGAAAATGCTGTTGAGGTGTGCGAGTGGTCATTTGAACGATGTTACATGATGTAAAACTCACCCTATCTCTTAAAACAGTAAATAAAGTCAATAACTCCGTGCCATACTATTATAGGAAAATAATCAACTTCGGGGTGTTTTCCCTTGTCGGGAAACATAAAGTTACAGCTTTACCTACCAAAACCATTGACAACCACTGATTACACGCAGACGTGTGACAAATTTGTTTTTCTTTGTCGTAGATGTTTATTTTATGTCTTCTGCTTTACTCTGTCAATAGAAAAGGGCACAATTACAAGCTTTCATTTTCCAAAAAATGAAAAATGTTCCAAAGAAAGGCATGAATGTCATGCAAAAGCAGCATATTAAATAACAGAGTCAAAGCTGCTGTTATAGAAAATTAAATCTGCTCATCAAACCATTCAGTGAGCCACAGTCCCTTGTGAAGTCGATGTGTGAATGGACTTTTTTTTTTTTTTTGCTTTGTCAAACAGGATCTTGGGTCATGGTGTCAAGGCAAATCCAGAAAAAAAGTGGAAATAGTTACCATGCAGTCAGGCCAGTTCTGGCACCGTGCCTTTCCTCATCCCATTCGGATGGCGTGTCTACTCAGACAAGGGTGGAGGCGAATTTGCATAGCAGGAGCATGAGACATGATATGTCCTCAGTGTACAATTCGCCCCTGGGCTTTAGTGAACTGTTTGTACCCGCCTCGGAAAATACGTTCTCTTTACATTTTAAAACTTTTAGAGAAAAAAAAAAAAGTTTGATTGCAAAATGATTTTTCCAGCATGAAGCTTTTTATGTGCTAAAGTTTTTCTCTTTTTTTAAATAAAAAAGGTCATTTTTGATATCCTATCCTAACCTTATTGGGAATAAGGTGAAAGTACTAAAATTAACTGTTTGTAAATCTGAAACAAGGTGACGTTGGCTGTTACATTTTAATAAACTCTGTTAATATTAATAGAGGTAAAGATGACAGTTTAAACCTGTTTAGATATAAACCTACAGAGATATCTATGTTACAAAGAGCAATATATTTGAAAAACAATATAAAAGATTATATAAAGCAGGGACTATATGAAGTATAAATCATGGAATATCTGGAGCATAAAGAATTCAATTTAAAGTATAAAACGTGAAACTGTATATATGGTGATATATGACTGTGCACACCTCTATGGTCGCGTTACCGAGGCTGCTGTTCCTTCCTTCCTTCATCTGGTTCCGACAAAGCCACATGAGTATATAACAGTTTAACTGTGCTTAAAAAAGCAACACATTATAACGGGAACAGGCTTAATGGTTTCCGTTAACTCATTTCCTATCAATATTTAATCATTTTAATGGGTAATGGAAGCCATTAGACCAATTCCCATTAGTAAGTGTGCTGAAGGAAACTCTGTTTACACCAGAGCTCTGTTAAATTCTGGTTCTGATCGGTCAGAAGGTTGCTTAATTTTTTTTTTTATAACAGCAGCTCTGACAGTACTGCAGCTGCAAATCACAGGTTTACATTCAATTTTCTTTAGTAACAACTTACATAGAAGAAAGTGAGGGAACTACGTTTATAGCTGCTATAACGTAACTGATAATTGGAACTAACTTGTTTCCCAGGGGTTCCACAACATTAAATGTAACTATAAACAGATAAAAAAAATTATGATGTCATTTATTATTAAAAAAACTATATATATATATATATATATAATTGTTGGCAAATTGCTGTGATGAACGAGGGACAACACTCCAGGATGTTATGTTATAAGAAAAGAGTAACTCTGGTTCATCACACCACCCTGTTGTTGATTATTTTCCTACAATAACTCGGGTTTTAATCCTTATATAATTAATATAATTAAATGGGATTTGACACATATTCTGCTCAAACATTCTGAGACACACATGATCATGCAAGCGAGCACAAAACACATAGTCTTATGTTGCCATTGCCGACAGCTGTATGATCTGTGTCATAACAAACCTATCATATCATAACAGAAATAAAAATAGGAGTGAAACCTAATCATTGTTTGGGGTTTGTTTTGTTTTGCGCTCTTGCACAGCTTTTAGCTAAATATTCCCATAAAAGAGTTAAGCTTAAACAGTGACACGCTAATCCGTCAAAAAAAAAAAAAAACGTATTATTTCAGTCACATGTAAAATAGTTTCAATAAGCACATGTTAGTCCGCTTTTAAACAGAGCCTTTCCTTAATCCATATCTAATGACACATGACATGAATGAGTCTTTGTTCGATATGTATACAGTGCTTTCTTAAGTATCAGTGTGCTTCAATCACTCATGCAGCAGATTGTTCACATAGTTGCGAGCTCAACAAACAAGAATTTGCATATAACAGAGTCAAAAAAGATTGTACAGATAATCTGTAAAACAGATTATCTGTAAAAGCTCTTCCACTGTATCATTATCATTATTAACATTACATAACAAGTTAAACAAACATTAGCAAAATAGGGAAAGACAACAAACAGCAACATCTTAGAACGGCCCACAACGCCCAACCGCCTCATCACGAACAGCTGTATATTCAGAGTTAAGTGCATGTAGTGAAGATTTAATACCAAAATCAGCATTCAGACCTGCAGCAGAGTCCAGCGCTACTGTCTGACAGTTATAATACACAATATATCATGCTGAATTTCATGTTCTGATCTGTAAATACACTCCAAAAACTATATTAAATATTATTACATGCAATATTAAATACAGAATTATGATAATTCATTATTCAAAGTTGAAAGTCCATTCAAAGTTTTTCTGTTACTCTTACAGCTCAGAGAGCTTATCCTTCAAACCATCATCACGTTTTCGTTACATCTTTACAAAAAAATATTATTTTATTATTCGACAGCTCAAAATAGCAAAATAAAAGCACGGTCAAATAACCTCCGTGCCACACACACACTTTACAATTTCAGTATCTTGTGGATTAAGTGACATTAAGTTGCATGCACAAATAACTGTCAGAAATGTATATGAAAACATACAATGCAAAATGATAGAATGTGCTGGATCAAGTGCTATTTTATAAACTGTTATTGTTAAATTAAACCAACTTTGCAGACTAAGGTGATAATTACAATTAGGAGTATTCATACCGCAATATATTAGCAACAAACTAGACTCCTATTATATTGAATAAATTGACGGGTTAAACAAGCAAATGATATTTCAGAGTGGTAATCGAATTAATTGTAATGTTAGCATTAAAACGTATGAACATTTTACTGTGCACCCCCAGCTGTAAAAAAACGTCAATTTCAACTTTTACATTGATGGGTAAAAAGAAATGTGTAATCCTGTAATAACTACTCATGTTCAGACCAGTCAGAAGGGGTATGTCACACCTTTTATGGGCTCATACACTATGACGGATTGATGGCGTTACTTCAATTCTAACCTGATTGTGTTAAATCAAGTCAAGGGGAGGAGGTGAAACACACCTGACAGTACAAAATGTTCTTCTGCAAGTTACTTTCAAGAACACTCCTATCAGAACAATCTCCTAAATGCTAGAGCTCACAAAATCCATTTTAGGAAGACTTATTAACAGTATTTTTTTATAGTCTTTGATATTGTATCATTATTTTATAGTAAATTATATAGTAAAGTAGCTTGCTGATGGTCAGCAATCCTGAATCACTAACTGTTACTGAATTGCTAGTCATGGTTTATAGCTATTCTGTATTGCTAGTCATTAATTATAATCATTACTACTGCATTTGTATCACTAGACATTATTTATAGTTGTTGATGTTGTATCACTAGTTACTGTTTACAATCGCTAATACTGTAATGCTAGTCATTGTTTATAGTCACTGATATCATACTACTAGCTGTTATTTGTATTAATGTGAAGCTAGTTGTAATTATGGTCCTTGATATTGTAATGCTAGTCATTATTATTAGCCACTGACATTTTATCAGTAGACATATTGTAACACCTTATTTATAGTCACTGATGGTATATGGTATTGTAATGCTAGTTGTTATTAATGGTTTTGATATCGTAGTGCTAGCTGTTAGATACAGCTGGCGATATTCGCTGATACTGTACCACTAATCATTATTTACTTTACTACTATTTATAATTTACTAGTCACGATTTACAGTTGATATTGTAATACGTCATTATTTAATAGTCACTGATATTGTAACACTAGTCATAATTTATAGTTGTTGATCTTGTATTATTAGTCATCATTTACAGCTGTTGATCTTGTATTACTAGTCATTACTTATAGTTGTTGATATTGTAAGGCTAGCCGTTATTAACTAGCAAGCTCCTGTTTTAGATTAACATTAACCTTTACATTTAAGGTATAATTCCTACATCTCTTAGTTTCTATGCTCAAACTATATTTTGATTTTTCGATATTAGGTGCCTTTGACAATGTCCATGTTCACTTCCCCAAACAACATCTTCGTACATGCCCTGTATTATTGACTCACCTCATCGCTACATTGCTGCCGTCTATCACTATCGGCTTGAGAGCGTCTTCGTCCTGGACTGCGTCCTCTTGTTCAGTAGGTAGAGACGAAACGCTGTGACTTTTCCTCTGACTTTCAGCATGTGGGACCAGCGCTGGCGGACCGAGGGAACCCTCTGTCTCTGCCGCTCTCACCTGTATCAGCTCTCCCAGAATCCGGTTGGTGTCGGTGTGGAGGCCCAGCTTGAGTAGCACAGCTCGGACCTGAGCATCGGAGAAGCCCAACTTCCTAAACAGATCCAGCTGAGACTGAAATTCCGAGGTCAGGTCCGCCTGCTCCTCGGGCTGATTTTGCTCCATTCTAACACAAAGTTTGGGTGGATAGAGCGAACACGCCCATGTGACTGAGTCTGCGTGGACGAAGGAGGACACACACACGGTGCTGCAACAGTCAGACCAAAGGTAAGAATCCAAAACTGGAGGAAAGGCAGCAGGGATGAGACTGGCGCCTATACTCATACTCAGAACAGGTCTTCTCCTGACTGCACACACCTGCGAAGAAAAGAAATACACATGCAGCGAGAGATCATTTGCATTTTGGGGAGTTCCAGTGGTGAATATGCCCTCTGGCAATAAGAACAGGTTTCATTTATGGCACTATATTCTAAAGGTGGATGATATCAGTAATTTTATAACCTTGACCAATTCCATTGTTTCTCAAAGTAACAAGTAGCAGACTGGGTGTTGGATTTCTTTTCTTCCAGTTTTTAAATAGTAATTTTTTTAACAAAATCCCCTTGAGCTCACCTTTGTGGCATTGCTATTTGATTATTGTGCTGTACATGCTTCAAACTGATACTAAATAAATATCCTAAAAGAAACCATCTAGAAGTATTGTGATATATATTTTCCTGCACGTTCTAGTAGCAACAAACATGTGTGTGTGTGTGTAATATATATACACACACACACACACACACACACACACACACACACACACACATATACATTGTAGATAATTCCCAGTTTATTATTCAATAATTTAGCATTTATTTTATGACATTTCTTACTGAATTCTCATTTCTCACTGATCAGGTGTTAATTTTCTATAACAGCAGCTCTGAAAGTAGTGCAGCTGCAAATCACAGGTTTATATTAATGCGCTCGTTCTGATAGTAACAACGTACTTCACTATCAATGTGTTCTGAAGGGAAAAAACTAACTCCATCAGTAGTTCTGTTCTCATTCATTTGTGACTGAGATTTACTGAGCAGAAATGAAAATGATGAAGCAAATTTCTTACGAAGTGAAAGTTTCAAACCAAGTCAAACTGAAAGACCAAGTAGGCATATTTACGAGGGAACTTCCCATTTTTTTCATTTTCAGTAAGAAAACATTATCAGAGCTCGGAGTATCGACCAAAACCCAGCATTGATCAAATACAGACTTTTTCGATGCAAGTGAGCTCCTTTGCACTGAAAGAAGGCAAAATCATGCATGCTATGTATATGTATGAAAAAAGCATCAGAATAAACACATAAATCAGAAGCCAAATCTGAACCCTTTGCTCGCATTACGCAAACCGATCCAGAATATCAGGCTTCTATGGGATCAGTATATCCCTAATATTAAGGCTCAAATATTAATTAATTATATTATTCAGTTAAATCAGACATCGCAGCAACTTTAGTTTTGCATGATATGCTTATCTATCATGTGACTTTTACATGCAATTTGATCTCACAGCTCATGTAAGTGAAAGAATATTTCATTTTATGTCTATATACATTTAACCTGAAGTGGTGTGTTACTTTAGACCAAATTTATGATGATGAATTGACTTGGTTAGTATCATAATATTAATAAAATATGTTTGTGTTAAATACGTGAATTATGTTAGCACAAACATCCCAAATGTAATCGATTCTATTTCATGTATTTCAAGATCAATTCATATTAAGAGCATTTATTTTTGTGTTTAACTTATTTGGATCAATGAATTACGTAAATTTCACTGAAAGGTTTGCCTAACAGACATGATGAATTAAACTGTAGCGTAATTACCAAAGCCTTTATTTATTGTGGTGAGTTAGAAGAAGCAAAGAGCAAGAGTGATGAATAATACATTGAATGTGGATATTTATTGTGCTTTATATATTACTACATTCCTGTATGACCGAAACATCAGGTGAAAGCTTGGACATGAGAGCAGTTACTGCCAGCTATAGGTTCACTATGTAAGGAGCAACGCACTTAAGGCTTGTTGCTATGGGAAAATAGTCAACAAACATTACAATCAGTGTTTTACTCCTCTTATACCACAGACATTTGCCAACAAGTAAATTTCTTTCTTTAGCTAAGAAAGTCTCACTGTACTTTGTATCCATTTATAGTTATTAAAATAGTGCAACGTCTGTAAAACAAGTTAGTTCCTGTTCACACTTATGTAATAGCAGCTATGAACTGTCTTTCCCTTATCAGCATCTCTTTTTTCTCTTGCTAGAAGTTAATAAGACAAAAATACGCAGCTTCACTGAAACCTTTCCCAATGTAGGTGTTAGGTTAAAAACAAACCAAGCTGCTCAGCCGTGATATGTTTTTACATTAGGTCTAGAAAACTGTCAATATAGAAGGATGTAAATTTGTCAAACCATAAACAGTCACCTCATAATACACAGTTAATCAAAAAAACAAAATGAACACTCGGAATTTATTGTATTTTATTACAGTTTAATCGCTATAGAGTGCCACAGAAAAATTTATAAAATGGCAATTAAATAAGGGAAAAAAACTATCTGTGTATTTATTGAGTTATTAACTGGTGTCATGGTAGAAGAATTACACTACCCATCAGCCCCTGCATGTCACATGGTCCCTAATCACTCTCACCAGTGTCTGGTTATGCCTTGTTAGCACCACTAACTTGTGTTCACCCTTTGGTTTGTTTTATTTGTACTTTGCATAATAAATTACCTGCACTTGCATCTGCCTCCACTACCAGTACCTGACAGAAAGCTTGACTGACCAATGGATACAGCAGAGTTCCATCAGGGGGCTCCTGCGAAGGAACCGCCTGATGTGGGAACAACAGGGGAGGAGGGAATGGATCAATGCCACGCTGGAATGGCTCGAGGCCATGCACCCCCTGAGAAAATTTTTGGAGGAGGGAGCTCCCGACTTGGCTGGGACCATCTCTCGCCTTCCCTGCCCTGCTGAGAACATCGCTCTGCCTCTCTGTCTGGCTGAGGACATCCCTCTGCCCCTCTGCCCTGCACTGGACGTAATCAGGGCTCACGCCACCCGGCTCCACTGAGGATGGCGCTAAGCCACCCGGCTCCGCTGAGGATGTCATAGTGCATCGTGTTGGGTGTCGTTCTGCTCTTGGACTCTGCCTTGGCCATCGCACCACCCCTTAGCTATGCTGAAGAAGTCACTCTGCCTCGCTGTTCAGCGGAGGATGTCACGTCTCCTGCCTACTCCGTTAAGGGTATCACTCCCTATGAACCTCGTCGGTCTAAGGGCCCCCATCAGCAAAGAGACATCTCGCCTTGTTGTCCAGGCCCCCTCATGACTGTATTTTGTGCTTCGGAAGTTGCAGGTTAAGGGTGGGGTCCTGTCTACCTGTTTCGTGTCACATGATCTTTTCATCATGGTCTTTAATCATTCTTACCTATGTCTCGTTATGACGTGTTAGCACCACTATTTAAGTTCTAGTTTTTCTGTGTCTCACTATCAAGCTTTTGTCGTTGTTGTCCTTGTTTGTACCTCTCTGTTTGTACCTCGCTTGTACATAACTGGAGCTTAAGGATCAGGGCTCTATCTTTAAAGCTTTACTCTAAAAGTTAATTAACCCATACTTTTCCAGGTACAAGCAATGTACCCTTGATGGTACCATCCTAGCGACAAGGAACAGTACAACGTGGGAAATTTATTTCTGAGAATAAACAGCCGTAAGTGATTGTACGTGTGTTTGAACTGGACTGGATTTACCTGTTCAGGGATCAGCTTTGATCCTTAATGAAAGGAAACAATCTTTACAGCTATAGTCTTAGTGAGTTGATAACATATCAGAACAAGCGCATTAATATAAACCTGTAATTGGTTTATATTGCTTTACATAAATCTGTGATTTGCTGCTGCACTATTGTCAGAGCTGCTGTGTTAGAAAACTGATCTAATCAACACCTTCTGACCAATCGGTACAATTACTGTTTACACACAAATATCCTCAGTTTATATTAAAAATGACTTGACTAAAAAGACTCAAAGAGCAGAGGAGATCTTTCACCTTTCAAATGATTTAAAGTATATAAAGTATATAAAATATATATAAAGTATATAGTATAATTTGACCTTAAGGACCACTGGTGTACTTTTAAACCTTTGCTTTTAAAAGGTAGAAGAGAAAAGGACAGTTTAAACTGGATTTACCTGCTCAGAGTCAATCCTTAACCAAAGTGAAGAAACTTGAGTAGTCTGATTGAGGTGAAATCCTCTGCTTCCAGTTACCACCGCGCGTAAAGTGGGTTTCCAGTCACATGTCTGGTCAGTGAGAAACTTCTGAAGGAAATGATTAGAAAGAAGCTTGAGCGCAGCGCTACTTCGTCTCCATGTCGCTCCAGAGCGCGGCCCTGTGCCAAGCCTCGCTCTTAAAGCCTGCACGGTTCCGCCTTCCGGAAGCACACCAGGGTGACGTGTACAGAAAGAGTGCGCATGTAGACACTCGTGTGCACGAGCTGCAGCAGGCTCATTTGTTTACACGTCTGCGAAAGTGTGCGTAATCGGATTTGCCTGGAGGCGCACAGAAAGGGTTTCTGGGTAGCCACCGGTTTGCGCCGCGCTTCTCCAAAGCACAGGTCGCAGGCAGGATGTGCGGGGAAGTAGAGAGAAGTCAGGACCAAGTCTGATCTAACAAAAATCCCGCGCACTGACACAATCAAACAACCAGTTACTGAAAATGTGTGTGGTTTCTGCATGACTACAAATGATCCACACATGCAAGCAAATCCCAGTTTATCCCCTCCAATACTTTATTTTATTTTATTTTGTTTTATACAGTACAGCCCTGAACCTCACGCTGTTGAAGTGCTATCTTACTCAAAATTATTTTACACACGTTTAAAAACTTACATGAATAGAAAACTGGGATGTGTGACAGACGTTTTTGTGTATTTGATGTGCTTTTTTATCTTCAAAATGACATTTTGGAACAATACATTGTGCAGTTATTTCTTTTATTAAGTAAATACCGTATGTACAAGAAGAAGTGGACTCTTTGTAAACCAAATTTCCTACATTTTATAAATGACTTTGAATTATACAGAAACCTTCTGGAACAAACTAAAAACAAAAAAAGCACTGAAACCATGTTATAATGTTTGAAAAGAGGTGAATTTTGTGTAAGAAATTTTGTCTGGCAGCATTAATGTTGTAAATAATATGACCATGTTCAATAAAAATGCTGTAGTGCTATCTCATCATTCCGATTTAAAGACTCGCAGTTTGAACATATGATATCATTATTTTGCGTTAATATCTCGTTATTTAAATTTTATAACACTGTGTGAAGATATTTTGTTATTTCAAACTAACGTTTCATTATAATGAAATGTTAGGTTTTATTAAAGGGTGCACATACTTTTGGCACTATGTGGCCAAAAGTATGTGCACCCCTGATCATCTTCACCAAACTGTTCCCACAAAGTTGGAAGCACACAGTTGTATAGAACGTCTCTGTATGCTGTAGATTTACAGTTTCCCTTCACTGGAACTAAGAGGCCCAAACTTGTTCCAGCATGACGATGCCCCTGTGTACAAAGTGAGCTCCATGAAGACATGGTGTGTGAAGGTTGGAGTGGAAGAACTCGAGTGTCCTGCACAGAGCCCTGACCTCAACCCCACTGAACACCTTTGGGATGAACTGCACCCCAGACCTCCTCGACATCCCAACATCAGTACCTGATCTCACTAATGCTCTTGTAGCTGAATGAACACAAATCCCCACAGCCACACTCCAACATCTAGTGGAAAGCCTTCCCAGAAGAGTGGAGGTTATTATAGAAGCAAAGGGGGAATAAATCTGGAATGGGACGTTCAACAAGTACATATGGGTGTGATGGTCAGGGGTGCACAAACTTTTGACCATATTGTGTATTTCAACTTAACAGCACGTTATTTAGACTCAATAACTCATTGTTTGAAGATATGTTATTTTATATATATAAAATTTTATATATATATATATATATATATATATATATATATATATATATATATATATATATATATGTGTGTGTGTGTGTGTGTGTGTGTGTAATTTATTATTATATACTTATTTTATTGATATATTTATATTACCTTAATACCTAGTTATTTTGACATTAAATATTTGAAGATATTATGACCATATTAAACTTAATATCTTGTTTATTGTGATGTATTAACTCACTACTTTAAGATATTATGTCAAAATTTCTACTTAATATCTCATGACTTAATGTTATAATTTTTCAACTTAATATTTCAATTTTTTCAATACCTTATTATTTGAAGATGTTTCATTATTTTAACTAAATATATCATTATTTTCACATAATAACTTGCTGTTTGAAGACACTGTGTTGTTATTTTGACTTAATATCTCGTTGTTTTGACGTAATAACTCACTACCTTATTATGTCAATATTTGAACTTAGTATCTCGTTATGTCTCGTTAATTCACTTCAATATATTCATTTAAATTCAAACTGTCAAAATGACTGCATTGTTCATTATGGATATCACAATCGTAACATCTTTTAAAAATATTTCTAAATATGAAGTAAGGACTACAGACATTTTCAGTGACTATTCTTCCACTTTTTGTACTTGTTTTTGTTCTTCTTCCATTTCTGAACAATGATATAAAGACTATTCTCTAGCTCTGTGAAAGCTGTGACTATTTTGTGGTTTAAGGTGTGTGTGTGTGTGTGTGTGTGTGTGTGTGTGTGTGTGTGTGTGTGTGTGTGTGTGTGCGTGTGTGTGAGCTTTTTTCCTGTTCCCCCCGTTGGCTCTTAACAGCTTACACATAACTACTTATAAGATTGAACTTGTTTGAGCTTCTCGTGCCTTCAGTAAGACTTAACAGAATAATGCTTACTTGTTTACTAAGTAAATAGATGCCTTAATGAAATGCGTTCAAATATAAATATGTCATGTATCAGTGGGGATGTAAACTTTTAAGCTTGCTAATAAAGATAACATTTAGGCCATGCTGTAACAGGGTCTGATTATAAATACACCAGTAAATGAACAAGTCAGATTTTCAAGGGGGTACAAAGTTTTGTACTCAACAGTATCAGTAGTTCCAGGTAACTTTCTGTAGTGCTAGTTTACATATGAACCTGGTCAGAAACCACAATGACATGCTGCAGTTAAGATGAGATGTAAGGATTATAGTTCTGTTAAGCTACAGCGACTGTTTTTACAGCACAAACAAATGTGCCTGGTGTTATATGATTTCTTTTTATATACATTTATGGCATTTGGCAGATGCCCTTATCCAGAGCGACTTACAGTCCAGAGCAGTTGAGGGCCTTGCTCAAGGGCCCAGCAGTGGCAGCTTGGTGGTGCTGGGGATTGAGCTCATGACCTTCCAATCAGCAGTCCAACGTCTTAACCACAGAGCTACCACTGCCGCATATATAAAAGGCCAAGCTTACTGAGATTTTTCACAGCTTGGCATCAGGAATTATCGTAACACGCTTCTAGACATTTGGCACCAGGCTTTTTGAACAGGCCCAGAATTGCTTTAAGTATCTCGGTATCTCAAGCATTTCTAAGCATAATAATACACAATGTAGACCTGAGTACATGTAAATGAGTACAAAACATGAGACAGATGGACCAGACACTCAAAGCAGGATACACAAACAAGTCATTAGAGCATGAATGCTTTGATATTTGAGTCTGTTTGTGAAGCAGAGGCAAATGATAGCAGCGAAGGAGGAACTGCTAAACAACTGAATTATTCAAATCTCTCCAAAGCAGTTTTTGTAGATTGTCATATATCGCTTAACCTTCAACTACCTTTACAATAATTACAATAATTATTACAGGCATTTTTAATTGTATTTCAATAAAAAAAAAAGATTTTAAGTGTAAATAAGTGCATGAGCATGACTTTAACTAAGCCATTGTGACACGGCCACAAAACAGAGAAATTGTGTTCATTTCAAACACTGAAATCATTTCAAACATTTCAAATAATCCAGTGTTAGTTTGTTTGTCTATATTTTTGTTATCGCTATTTATATCTGTGTATTGTTTTGTGGGTGGGGGGATGGGATATATTGAATTGGGATATGGAGGGACTCTTATTGTTAAAAGCCACCTTTTAAGGAAGTGGTGAGGGGCAGCCATTTTGTTTTTAAGGTGATGGCACATGGTGTGAAAGGGGATATACTTTGAGTGGCTGGCATCAAAGGAGGGGAAATGCCTTGCTCCCAGGGGGGGCCCGTGCCATGGGTTTAAGTTCAATCTAGCCCATTGACTAGGGGAATATCTGATTGGGGTTGAGGCCTATT
>CM040983.1:3397402-3428998 GCA_022985145.1 Pangasius djambal | reverse complement strand
AAAAAAAAAAAAAAAAAAAAAAAAAAAAAGACGTCAAAAATAATCTGAACGGTTCACGCTGCGGCCGCTAGAGGGAGACAACGCGCTCCGGGAGTAAATGACGTCACCGCAACACGGAAGTAGGAGGCGGAGTAACGGGACTGTTACAGCGGTTTAAAAAGCGCTAAATCAGGTAACAAGAAACAGCCATTAGTGGCGTTTTTAATCAGTAACGTGTGTATTAAAGACATTAGATCTTTGAAGAATATGAAAAGAATTCAGTTTAATTAGGTCAACATTTCGTCCAGGTTGAATTTTTGGTGGAAAAACCCGCGCGCAGCCTGGGCGAATCCCAAACGGACATGTAGTGCACTAGGTAGGGTGCATCATACGGTTACAGTAGTGCTGTATGTAGTGCGCATCTGTAGGGAGAAGAGAGAGTTTGGGGACAAGGCCATGGTGTTTGAAATAGACGTGCAGTTAGCGTTGTGCTAAACTGGTGGCTGTAAGCTTGCACTGCTTATTAGCATTAGCATTAGCATCACAACATTATAAGTAACAACATGAGTCAAATAGTGTATGTTAATGTTAAGATGTTAATTGCTAAATTGCAAAAGTTTACATCCCCTTTCTGTTTGGATTGTTGTTTAGTTGTTTGTTTGTTTGTTTGAACCTCTTTGGATTTGTAGATAAATTGTAAAATAGAGGTTTAAGCACTCCAGTTTTTCATTTAAAGTCCATGGAGGAAGCAAAGGTTTTGCACTTAGCTATAAGGAAATACACACACACACACACACACACACACACAGAATCACTGAGTGATTAGATAAGTGTGATTTGCATATAATTTGCATATTGATTTCCTATACAGAAGCCAGTAGTAACAAGTGGAACCCTAATTTTATTCCAGTACTGATTTTATTGAGTAAAATATATCTGCATGTTTAATTAATGCAGTTTATATATATATATATAAATATATATCTCCATCAAGACTAAAACCTCATGCCACAAAAACAGTTTCTTTCCATCCACAGCTGGCCTCATCAACAAACACCCAGGACCCACCATCGTCTCTTATCCGCCTCCATGGACGTTACACATGTTTCATATCCGTTACATTAACGCATATAAGTCAGACTGCTATACTGCACCTTCTTACCTCAAACTGTGAGCATTTGCACTGGCCTACTTTTGCACATCCTGCACTAATGTACAGTTAATGTCTTTATTTTTTTTTATTTTATTTTCCTACATTTTTATATTTCCACATTTATGCTCATAGTTGTTTATCTTATTAATATTCGTTTTATTTCTTGTATACTAAGCACCAGTACACCACGACAGATTCCTTGTACATGTAAACCCACGATACTTGGCAGTAAAGGTGATTCTGATACTGGTGTGTGTGTGTGTGTGTGTGTGTGTGTGTGTGATTGTGTCCGGGCGTGTAGCAGGTAATCGATGGCGACTCAGTCGATCGCCGAGCGCACCATCTCGGAGAACAGCCTGGTGGTGCTGCTGCAGGGTCTGCACGGTCAGGTGACCACGGTGGAGCTGCGTGACGAGAGCACGGCCCGGGGTCGCGTCCTCAACGTGGACGCCTTCATGAACGTGCGTCTGGAGGACGTCCTGTACCGGGACAGACGGGGGAACGTCTCGGAGATGGCCGACCTGTTCGTGACCGGCCGTAACGTGCGCTACGTCCACATTCCTGACCGCGTGGACATCGTAGAGACCGTACGGACCCAGCTGGAGAAAATCCACAGAGTGCGCCACTTCACCGAGAAAGGCAGGAAGGAGTACAGCAAGAAGAAAAAATAAGTCCGGAGGAATTTCTGTTTTCACTCTGTAGGTTTTTGTTAAAGTTTGAGGCGCTGATAATCAGTTAAACCTTATGCCACGGACATTTCTGCTGTTCCTGTGTAACATGTGACTGATAAAACTCTGACCAATGAGAAGAGCTTTTTTTTTTTTTTTAAATACGATATCGTGGACGTTGTGTATCGACACACGCCTCGTCGCAAGTCTGAAACTTGTGCCTCCTGTAAGAACTTTTCTCTTTAGATGTTTATGTGCAAAAACACAAACACTGTGGAAAATGTAGGTTTAGGTTTCCTGAGCCTGAGAAACACACACACACACACACACACACACACACACTACAATACAATACTAAAGTTAAATGTTATAATTTAGTATGTAGTTGATATTAAGAGTTTACGATACACTGCTGGAATAAAAAGAAAAGGTTGTATCTTGTATTTATCTCTTGAAGCTTCTCTTGAATGCAGCACAGGGTTCTGCGTTTCCCTTTCAGCGAGGTTTCTGTATCGAACTGTTTTAGGAATGTTTAAGAACTTTATAACCTTCTATCGACCCCTTGAGGAACTTTTTTTTTTTCTTCCCCCTTAAGAGTGTAAGCTAATGTTTTCGAAACCTCTACAAACCTTCAGCTAGCTGGAAACATGGTGTGAGAATTCTTCATCTTCATCTTCATCATCTTCATCTTCTTCTTCTTCTAAAGCTAAGCGGAGCAGATATTTTTTAGAACATTTCGGAAACATTGTTCAGCAGAAGGTTCTGCGTTTCCCTTTCGGTGAGGTTTCCATGTAGAACTGTTTCAGGAACCTTTAACCATACCTAGAACCCTCGAGGAACTTTTTTGGGTTTCCAAGAACATTAATCTTTAGCATGACTCTTATTTTTTTTTTTTAACTGACGTGGTTTTAAGCAGCGTTCTAAGATCGTCATTACTGAAGCAGATATTTCAAGAACATTTCAGGAACTTTATATTTGGATTTATAATAATAATCTTAACCTTAATGGAACCTGTGGACTAGTTTACTGAACGTCCTTATAATGTTTTCACACAACTACAATACAACGTCAAGTTCATTCGTTCATCTTCGGTAACCATCTTTATCCTGTCAGAGTAAATAAAGTGCAATATACTTTATTAATTAAACGTTTTATACTTTAAATATATAATCTAGTGTTCACTCTTAAAGGTTCTCTTCAACGAAGAACACTGTGTAGAAATCACCACAGGGTTCTGGCTTTCCCTTTCAGCGGGGTTTCAGTGTGGAATCGTTCTTCACCATCTATACAAGCCTTAACATTTTCTCAACATTACACTTCTAGGAACTTTGCTTTTCCAGGAACGTTAATCCGTCGAGTTTTTTTTTACACAACATTAACGTTGATAATGTTAGTTTTTAATTAACTGGGAACGTGGTGTGAGCAACGTTCTAATAACATCGTAAAGTTAACCGTTATTGCTGCAGATGTTTTTGGAACGTTTCAGGAACATTTTTTTTTTTTATTTGTACAACCCGACCTTGCAAACTCTCTTAAAGAGCTTAAATGCAGCAGAACCCTACAATTTCAGTGAAGTTTCAGAACAGAGCTGTTTTAGGAACCTTTAACCATCCAAAGAAACCTTGAGGAACTTTTTGTTTCTAGGAGAGCAAGCTGACATTTTGAAAATGTTACAATTCTCTAAACATTACAGTCCTGGAACATTAATCTGCTGAGATTTCTAAGTGTTCTGAAATACGTTCACGTAACGTTTTCTTGTGTAACTGGGAACATTGTGTGATCAACGTTCTAATAACATTGTAAAAGCTAAGCTTTATTTCTGTTAAGTTCTCTGTTGGCGTATTAGACGTTTCTCACAGATGGTGGTGGAAATCTAGTGGACGGTGTGGTGAGTGACGTGAACTAAATGCCCATATGTTGCTCATTAGTTACTGAAACACAGAGTTTAGTCTACAGACACACCGAATTTACACTCAGCGATGAAGAGGTCATTTGTCTTTTAGCTCTCCTCCACTGTGTTGTTGTCTGGCTCTGATGTTTCATACTTAAAAGTGGTTCTTTTTTAAATGAGTGTTTTTGTTGCCGGAGCTGCTGTGGCAGAGCTAATGGTTAATCACCACATAATAACAGTGTGTGAGTTCCTGTTCACACTCGCAGCCCAGTAAAAACAACACTATTTCGAGCAACAGGAACAATAAAAAAACACAATCTCAAACCACACTGGAGGGATTAAATACGAAGCGAATGTAGTTATTCTTGGGCAATATGACGGCTGTAAAGCGTGACTTTATGGTACAGTAACCTGCAGCCAGCGTTACATCATTTATTATAATTACATATGACTGCTTTGTGGTCAGTTTTACAGCTATTGAGTGCTATGCAAGGCCTTGAAAACACAAAATACTGTTTTTAATATTGCTAATAACTCAGGAGTGTGTATCTATATGGAGCTCATTTCCTGTCAAAAGGAATTGTAAATAAATGCAGTACAGTGTAATTGTAATTTGATCATTTATTAATTCATAGACAGAAATCAGTATCTTGACTAATTTTTCAGCTGTCTAGATACTTGGCCCTGCCCCCTCGCCTCATTTAGCCATACACCTGGCCCCGCCTCTCAGCTTTCCAGATCTATACACCTGGCCACTCCCATCATCTCTCCAGATCTATACACCTGGCCACTCCCATCATCTCTCCAGATCTATATACCTGGCCACTCCCATCATCTCTCCAGATCTATACACCTGGCCACTCCCATCATCTCTCCAGATCTATATACCTGGCCACTCCCATCATCTCTCCAGATCTATATACCTGGCCACTCCCATCATCTCTCCAGATCTATACACCTGGCCACTCCCATCATCTCTCCAGATCTATACACCTGGCCACTCCCATCATCTCTCCAGATCTATACACCTGGCCACTCCCATCATCTCTCCAGATCTATATACCTGGCCACTCCCCTCAGCTTTCCAGATCTATATACCTGGCCACTCCCATCAGCTCTTTCAAATGTTTCAGTGAAAAAAAATCTTATGACAAAAAGATTGTCATATGAGAAAACATGACATGAGAAAATCATCTCTGCTATATAAATATAATTTATAAACATGAATGCAAGAATGTTTTTTTTTTTAGAAAAATAGTCTAAAGTATGACTAATCTTATTGGAAAAGTCTTTTTTTTTAGTATCATTTTGACTTGAATGGAATACAAGGGTTAAACGATCCTGCTAGCTTCATATAACGAGTCTGATGTAAGTTAATGGTTCAGAGTATATTCAGGCATTATAACTGACTTGAGCTAGCCAGTTTAGTCCCAGCATGCCCTGCTCCAGCTGGAGTCCCATGTAACACAACAACAAAGTCATAGTTTAATACCTGGCAGAGTAAAAATAGGTCAGCACTTGTGATCATTTTTAACGCTAATGGCTAATGCTAGAGCAGGTTTTATGGCACTAGTCCCACATTTAGTGTGTGTATGTAGAGTATGATCCTCTAACTGACCTAAACACAAAGAGCTCTTTTAGTGGCAGAGGCAGGCTGTATGCCCACTGCGGACCTCCACAGCTATTTCCTGCTCCACCCTCACAGTTTGGCTCTGAACTTGCACTCTCTCTGTCTCTCTCAGTCCAGCGTAAGTCAACATCGACTGATCCAGTTTTCTGTGTACAGTCATGATCTTCATATAGGCACTCTGTGGAACAGAGTGTAAAATATTAATGTTTGTAAGACACCTAATTTTCTTTCACCACATGTATTGCACCACATGGAGGTGTAGAGTTCATTTCTTAGGACGTGCACAAGCAACGCTCCAAGCGACCGCAGGATAAGTGTGCCAGCCGTCTTGCATAAGCATACGCATAATTAAAAGCAAGTATAATCCAGGTTTAATGTCACAAGTGCAAGCAGCAGAAATGAAGTTTCTCTGCAGGGGCTTAATCTCCATAATAGGATGATCCACCTTGGAGTAGATCCTCTTCATATCAAGAAGAGTCAGTCGAGGTCATTCAGGCACCTCATAAAGATGCTCCTTGGTCGTCTCCCTCCACAGCTATTCCAGGCACGTCCCACTGGACAGACTCGGGACCTGTTGGAGACATTATGTCTTACAGTTGTCTTGGGAATGTCTGGGGATCCCCCATAAAGAGGAGGAATCTGTTGCCAGGGAGAGAGAAGTCTGAACAGATCTCCTCACCCTGTTGCTAAGCAGACTAAAAAAAGAACTGAATGTGACTGTGCTAGCAATATTCTCCAGTAGCATCAGAGTGGCACACAACCACTAGCATCTTATGGAAATAACAAAAATCCAGCATCAACCAAATACATTTAGCACCAGATATCCACATCACATTACAAATAATATAATGTGCTTCTCAGAGAGGACTTTTTCCTTAAAACAACCTTATTTCCAGAGTAGCAATTAATCAGTCTGAAAACGGTGCACTGCACAAACACGGCCCATGTGGCAGTTATTCAGAAACATCAGGCCTCCAGATAAGACAACTATGATATCATCATCCTGATTCTTCTTGACCTCTTAGCGGTCATATCAGGTGACACAGAGCGAATATACATCTGCTCCATGTGTCCCACAAGGCTCAGTGCTTGGCATTCTTCTGTTCTCCCTTTAAATGCACTGTGTTTCAGTGAAATAATTTCCTCATCTTTTTCATATCACGCCTATGCTGATAACACTTAACTCATGTTTCAGCTTGGATCTGAGCATGTTTAGCCAACATCCCATCATGGACCTCTCATCTCATCAAGTCAAATCCCAGCAACACCCAGCTGCTCTATATTCCTGGAGAAGCATT
Source organism: Pangasius djambal (assembly GCA_022985145.1). Taxonomy (NCBI): domain Eukaryota; kingdom Metazoa; phylum Chordata; class Actinopteri; order Siluriformes; family Pangasiidae; genus Pangasius; species Pangasius djambal. The sequence goes on along the minus strand of CM040983.1, from coordinate 3,422,379 downwards.
CCCATGTGAGCATCTTATGATCTCCCTGGATCACACCATCTGAAAAAAAACAAGCAACCTTGGTGTAGTGGACAACCAACTCTCCTTCTCTCCTTATGCTGCTAACCTGACACGGTCAAGATTGGACTACTGCATCTTGCTCCTGGTCCGTCTTCCTCACTGCATGCCATACAAGCCTTGCAACTGATCCAAAATGGCACAGAACGTGTTCTCCCATTGCTGCACTCACTCCACTGTAGCTTCCTGCATCAGATTTATAACTCTGATCCTTGCCTATGAAGGCAAAACCAGACATGAAGGCACTTAATCAAACCTTGCTCTGTACGAGATTGCCTTCGAGCCAATAGCACACCTCAATTTAACCTGGCATCCCTCAAGACACAAGGAAGACTTGGATCAAGGCTCTTCTCTGTCCTGGCAACCAGGTGGAGGAATAAACTTGCCCTGGATGTCTGAACAGCTGAGTCACTGACTGACTTCAAAAGAAGACTAAAGACCCACCTCTTCACTGAGTACTTATCCAAGCACTCAATCCAGAGAGCGAGTGGAAAGCCCAACCCAGACTTGTACTCTGTGCTCAAACTGAACCTCATTTCTAACAAGGTCTTAGCTTGATGGTATTCTCAGACCCTGAACCTGACCTCTTTGTATTAGTGTGAGGGAATGATTTTTTTTTAAATAGAGACTACAGAGCACTTAAGTGTGCTACCGAGCACATGGTGTGATGAATGTAGATGTGTTATCGTGTGTTACTGTAGGGTTACTTCTGTCTGAAAGCCTCCACTGTGGCTGTATAAAATCCACCCTGTCTGTGTGTGTATCTGTGTATGTGAGTAAAATGTACACACACATGGACTGTTTAAATTCACTGTGACATCTGGTATCCCAAAATAAGACTTATAGAGTCAGAGGGAGCTGAAGGAGCTGGGTCTGTCAGGAGTTTAGGGACAGGGTGTGTTCGTTAAGTGTGTGTGGGTGTAAATTACAGTCGAGCTTTAACACTCCTCCCTGTGCCTTACACTCACACCAACAACAACCACCCTCTCGACCTGTGTGTGTGGAGTATGGACAGCGAGGGGGTGAGAGAAAAATATGAGTGTAAGAAGCGAAAAGGAGAGGAAGAGACAAGAAGGAGATGTACATGAAGAGAGAGAGAGGCCGAGGGAGGGAAAGAGGATAAAGAGATAAAGCGAAAAGAATGACAAGGCAAGAACAGGTGAGACAGAGAAAGAAGAAAGGTAGTATGGAGAGGAGAGAGAAGGAACAAGAGAGAAGGAACGAGACAAAAAGGAGAGAGAGAACAGGGTGTGGGGAAAAAAAGAGAGCGAAAGACAGAATAGAGAAAATAGGAAGAGGAAGAACGAGAGAAAGAATTACTAAGAGACATACGCCATTTTGCAAATGACGGAGAAAAAAACATTTAATCCATATTATTATTATTATTATTATTATTATTATTATTATTATTATTATTATTATTATTATTATTGGTAGTGCATTCTTTATAAATGTAGAAACTGTAAGGGTTCTGCAGTTGTCCCACGTGGGGAATAACCTTAAATATTCTACGTAGAACCGTACAACACAGTGTTTCCCTGTCAGATAGATTTCCACGTTGAGCCCTTTTGGAAACTCAGAACTTTTAATTATCCAATAAACCCGCACAGAGCCCTTTTTCTAACAGTGTACCAAGTAGTGAGACTGGTGCCTGACAGATTCTAGTCTTTAAGAAGAAAATAATAGCCAGTCATTTGGAGTTTGCACTGTACACTTTCCCAGTTAATACACACACTCTTAGAAGAAAAAAACAAGGGGTTCTTTAAGTGCTCATTGGATAGTTAAGGGTTGTTGGTTTCCAAAAACAACACAGGAAACACTCTGATGCAGAGTTGTACATATAAAGATGCCCCCAGCGGGACAAGTGAAGAACCTGTAAGGATCCTAGATTTTTAGTAAAGTAGTCGTAGTACTAGCAGTAGCACTATTACAGCTTGTTTAAGTAAGGAATAGAGCACACTGTGTCATGTAGTTCTAGTAAATTAATCAACCTCGGGGTGGTGTGATGAAGCGCAGTTATTGTTAGCACACCAAAGCTGATTATTTGTCTATAACAGTATGAAGTGTTTTATTCCTTTTATACCATAGCGATTTGCCAAAGCTTGCCATTCTTACACCTCATGCTTTTTATCTGTTTATAGTTACATTTGATCAGAATCAGAATCACTTTATTGGCCACGTCCGCTTGCATGTACTGGGAATTCTGCTTGGCAGAATTGGTGCATGTACTGTAGATGGACAACATATATGAGTGCAGATAATATGGAACAGTGCAAAATACAAACAGTGCAACAATGAAGACAGTACAAGTAACGCAAACTAAAAATGACACACAAGGTAAGAAGGTGCAAGTATAGATATTTGAAATGTGAGTTCTTTGTTATGTAACATCCATGAAGCAAGTTAGTTCCTGTTCTCATTTACGTTATAGCAGCTATAAACGGTCGTTCCCTCACCAGCCTCTCTTTTTTTCTCTCTCCTGAAGTTAATAAGACAAAAAAAACGCAAAGCTATAACAGCTGTAAGTTAAGTTTCCCTCTGTCCTGAAGATGTCGTAAAAACTTCAGCTTTACCTCTGACTGTTAAAGAGCACTGACACTGGAGACTCCTTTCGTAAATATTAAATAAACATCTCCTTACAGAGAACGTCACCATATCAACAACTACACACGTTTAATTCATTTAATTAATCCGGAGCGTACACGTCCCTGTGAACAAGCTGTTACTATAGAAACAACAACGGATTAGAAAGAGTGTTTTAACATAAACGTGATTTGCAGCTTCACTACTGTCAGAGCTGCTGTTATAGAAGATTAATCAACACCTTCTGACCAATCAGAATCCAGAATTCAGCAACACTCAGTATAATTTGTTTTAATTTGCCTTTTTTGCTTTAGCTTTGTCAGAGAGCGAGAGGGTGAGGGGGTAGGACTGCTAATGTAGTGCAGATTTTGCCTCTTTCTGTGTAAAGGTGTGTGTGTTTGTGTGTGTATGTGTGTAAGGAAAAACACCTCCCAGACTCAGAGTCCTCTCTGTCCTGCCCAGTGGACCCTCTGTTCCTCCTCCTCCTCTCTCTCTCTCTCTCTCTCTCTCTCTCTCTCACACACACACACACACACACACACACTCTTCAGGTCCACACTCGAATCGTGTTCACACACTGTCTGCCTGTGCTGGTGGGCTGTTGAACTTTTGGAAGCTTCACACAGCAGATATCTTTATTCAGAATCTGATGGTTCATTAACCGAGGTGAGTGTGTGTGTGTGTGTGTGTGTGTGTGTGTGTGTGTGTGTGTGTGTGTGTGTGTGCATGCTCCCATGTTTGAGCTGTTTTGTGTTTTAGTGCTGGTAACTCGGTGCAGATTTGGAACGAACTCGATTACTAGGAGCTGAAAATGAAAGTGAGGATGAGTGAAAGAACGAGTAAAGTTTTCATTCAAAATACAAATCTAAAACTGTCATTTTAATCGAACAATCACTATAGACAGCTATAGATATAAGTTAGAAAAGCTCTTAAAGCTTAATGTAATGTAACAGAAATAAAAGAAAGGTGATGGAGAAAAGAAAGTAGAGGGATAACGAGTGAGCAGAGAAAGGGTGAAAAAAGAAAGAATAAATACACGTTAAATATATGTAAACATACATTTCTAAAGAAGTACTGCATTTGGGATGGAGGGATAGAAGATCTTAAAATGAAAAAAAAATAGATGGAGGGATGATAGATAGAAAAATAAGTAAGTGGTTTGCGAGTAGGATTTCCTGATGGCAAGAGTCAAAAAAATCAATCTCTACAACTCTACAAAGAAAGAAAGAAGGAAAGAAAGAAAGGAAAAGAAAATAAACAAAGAAAGAAGAGAACAGGGAATGAGAAAAGAAGAAAAAAGAAGCACACAAACAGAAGAGAGCAGAATATGAGAAAGTAAAATGCAAGAAAAGAATGAAAAAAGAAGAAAGAAACAGTGTTGAGAATGAGACTGAAAGAAACAAAAAGAAACAAACAAGAGGACAGAGAATGAGAACAGAAGAAAAAAGAACAAAGAAAGAAAAACAGAAAGCAAAGGAAAGAAAGAAAGAGTTTTGTGTAATATTCTAGCTTCCTGCTGAAGCATTCGGAGCGCTGTGATTGGTCAGTGACACCAGTGTGTTTCAACATCACTATTGTGAACATTTAGCCATTTTAAAGTTGATCTGCGTGAACCGTTCAGTTGATTAATAATTGTAGCTGAGCTCTTTATCTGTCTGTTTCTAATCCAGCGTCCACATTTAATCCTGCGTTATTGCGTTCGGCAGTTTCACCTTCCTCGCGGACGCACTGTAGTAGAAAACTCTCATGTTGTAGGGGAACAGATGATTCACTGCATTTACAGCGTAAATGCATTTTTAGTGCATTTGTAACCAATCACATTCAGATGGTGTTTACCGTCGTGTTTACCAGACGATTCCACATGGACAGCTCACTCCGTGTGTGGAATTTACTCGTGACTTCAGACGCTGAAATTTTCACCAGTTGTGAAACAACTCAAGAGCCCATGGGATTTCGGTTCGATGCTAAGCGTCACTACAGTGTAATTGTAGTTGTATGGCGTGTTTTTTTTTTTTGTTTTTTTTGTCACTTAACAGCACATCTGAGGAAAATGTTGATATTCTGCACAATTTTGTGTCATTTCTGCTGTCACTGCGTCCTTATTATTGTCTGTATCTACTAACTAGATAAATCATTAGCAACAGTTTTCGCAAGGTGGCTATAATTTGTGTCCTCACAGCTGATTGGCTGTCTGCTGGTGAGGCCTTGTGACATCATCAGCTGGCAGTTGGAATTCAAATTCAGGAACGATCCATCAGCGTGTTATTGGGGGAAACTTTCACATTTTTATCTGAAACAGTTTATAAATGCAGAAATCCTCTCGCCGATATCTAAAACGATTTTTAATCAGAGCCTGCTGTACGTTAAAGAACTCTATAGAACGGTGTTTAGCAACATTGTTTGGCTGCAGTTCCCCCTTTTAAAGTTCTTAATGTTTTTATCCAAGTACTTGAATGAACTAGAAGTTTTTTGTACCTGTGAACAAGCTGTTACTATAGCTATTATTGGAGCTGCACTACTGTCAGAGCTGCTGTTATAGAGAATTAATCAACCCCTTCTGACCAATCACAATCCAGAATCCAACAGCACTGTGATGTTTGTTTACAGTGGTTTTACTGTGACTTTATGGTCATTATGTACTATACAGTGATGTTTATCGACATCTTGAAATATATCAATCCGTGACTGAATATATACACACACACACACACACACACACACACACACGCATGCATACACACACGTGGTGGTGCAGGTTGTAGCAGGTTGACGGTTATAGGACACAGAGTGGCTGCTGGGAAATGGTGTGTGTCAGCAGGGTTTTGTCTATGTGATAGTGATTCAAGGCTGTGTGTGTGTGTGTCTGTGTGTGTGTGTGTGTGTGTGTGTGTGTGTGTGTGTCTGTGTTCGGTATCTGATTGAGATATTTTAAGATGTTGTGGCTTCCTAAACAAACACATCACTTGAATTGACTCAGACTAACTATGGTCTGTTATTACATTCCTGAGTGTGTGTGTGTGTGTGTGTGTGTGTGTGTGTGTGTGTGTGTTTAGGGAGCATTGGTGCATAACAGAGCTTCACAGTTTGTACTTTAGTTTAACCACACTGTGTTCAGTGCAGAAAGAGTTACGACAACAATAATTTACTCCTTAGAAACGACAGAGAGAGAGAGAGAGAAACAGAGAAACAGAGCAAAATGGACAAAGAGAGAGAGACAGAAAGACAGATGGAATGAGATGGAGTGAGAGACAGACAGAGTGAGACAGAGAGACAAAGAGAGAGTGAGAGATACAGAGAGTAAGAGAGATGGAGACAAAGAGTGCTACTGAGAGTAAAACAGTGAGACAGACAGAGAGTAAGATGGAGAGAGAGAGACAGACAGATAGACAGAGTGAGTTGGACATAGAGTGAGACAGATAGTACTAAAGAGAGAGAGAGAGAAAGAGAGTGAGACATAGTGAGATAGATAGTACTACAGAGATAGAGAGACCCACAGAGAGAGAGAGAGACAGAGTGAGACATACAGTACTACAGAGAGAGAGAGAGAAATAGAGACATAGTGAGACATACAGTACTACAGAGAGAGAGAGAGAAAGAGATTGAGACATAGTGAGATAGATAGTACTACAGAGATAGAGAGACCCACAGAGAGAGAGAGAGAGAGAGAGAGAGAGAGGGAGACAGAGTGAGACATACAGTACTACAGAGAGAGATGGAGACAGACTGAGAGAGAGAGAGACAGAGAGTAAGATGGTAAGACAGAGAGAGAGAGACAGAGTGAGACCCACAGAGAGAGAGAGATGGAGACAGAGAGAGAAGCAGAAAGACAGAGAGTAAGATGGTGAGACAGAGAGACCCACAGAGAGAGAGAGATGCAGACAGACAATGAGACAGACAGTGAGCGAAACAGAGAGTAAGACAGACAGAGAGACAGACAGGCGTCTTTCTCTCTCCCCCGACCCCAGTGTGCCCCAGTCCGAGCTCGGCTGTGTTCAGTTTGACCGGAGTTCTGACTGAGCTGATAGGGATCAGAGTGGAGGGTGGAGGACGGAGGGTGGAGGGCGGCTGTGTCTCATTTCGTAGATTACACCCTGCAGTAATTATGAGTCTTTAAACAGGAAGTGGGCAGGAAGAGACCAGCATGGCCCCTCTGTCTCTGGCCCGGGGTGTCAGGGTCATGTGGTTCTGAGTCACCATGGCTGTGTCCCAAACACACTCCAGCTGTGTCCCAAACGCACTCCAGCTGTGTCCCAAACTCACTCCAGCTGTGTCCCAAACGCACTCCGGCTGTGTTCTCAAACGCTCGTGTTCCAGAGAAGAGTTCATCACCATAAACTCTAAACATAGCCATAGGTCCACTAACAACCTTAAATGGACATTTTATTGACATTATTTATTTGTTATATTATTTATTGTTCATATGGTGTTAGTGGCTGAGGAACCATGTGTATTACCCACAATGCACTGCACATCATAAAGTCATGTCAAAATTACTTATGAAAATGAATCGTTTAAAACTCAAATGTGAAAATAAATGAATCATTTAAAAAAATCAGATGCGACAAACGAATCGAGGGTAAAAATGACATGAGAGACCAGAAGTGGAAAAAAAACAGATAAATGAATTGTGTCAAAATCACATTTCAGCAGGTGAACTGTAAAGTGTGTGTGTGTGTGTGTGTGTGTGTTTTATGTAAACAGGCTGAAATAACACTCTTTATGAGGTTCTCTATTCACGTTTAAATTTCTTAGAGTATCCATTTAAACTGTCCCAAATCACATGTTCTTTACTCGTTAGGATGAATGTGAGTAAAAACGGGTGTTTGGGACGCAGCCGCTGACAAACACTTCGTACTGATGCTCATTAAACTCCAGAGCCTGAGAAGTGGCTTTTAACCAGTCGTGTTTTTGAAGTCATTTCCTGTGTGGGGCATTTGTTGCCTGTTTTACTCCAATCTCTCCCCCCGACACACACACACACTTCCTGTCTTTCCCTTAGAGAGAGTAACATAATCAGGAATTGTATCATTTTCACAAACAGTGTGATGAACACTAAAGTTTTGCTCCTGTGGGAAAAATGGAGAAGTCCAATTCAGAGCACACACACACACACACACACACACACACACACGTTGTTTTGCAGGAGAGTTCACACACACACACACACACACGTTGTTTTGCTGGAGAGTTCACACACACACACACGTTCTTTTGCTGGAGAGTTACCACACACGCACACACACACACACACACACGTTCTTTCTTGTTTCTTGTTATTATGTCCGTAAACGGGTGGAAATGTTCGCACTCCTGCGCTGCCACTTCACAGTGACCAGACGTCCTCTTTCCTCACACCTGTTTTCTTTTTCAGTGCTGAAGTATCTCTAAAGTCATCGACGTGAGATTAGTTTCTGAATATTTGGCTTCTGAGTGTTTAGCGTCTGAGTGTTTAAATTCTCCGTGTTCAGCTTCTGAGTGTTTAAATTCTCTGTGTTTAGCGTCTGAGTGTTTAGCATCTCAGGATTTTGTTTCCCAGTGTTTGGCATCTGAACGTTTAGCTTCTGAGTGTTTAGCTTCGCAGTGTTTGGTTTTTTTTTTTTTAAGGGTTTATGGTTTATCTTCGCATTGTTTATCTTCTGATTGTATCATTGTATTATGTATCACAGGTGAACTGTGGGACGAGGCACGAAGGAAAAACATTTCACTACATTAATACATCACATGTATGTGATGTATGTGAGAAATAAAGAACCTTGAACCTTGAACCATTGTTTGCCACTTTCTTTCTTAAACCCCAGTGGAAAGTAATATTAATTTGTTAAAAAGGTAGTGTAAGATTCTGTGAAACAATTTCAGCCATATTCAGTCAAAGACAAACTATCTTTTATGGATAATTTAAAAAAAAACAAACAAAAAAAAACCCCACCTTTTCCAGACATCACTGAGCCGAAAGAGTCACTTGGTGAGTTGATTCAAAAGCACTGAAAAGAGCCGGAATTCCCATTATTAGGAATTCTCTCACTTTCCATAACTGATTAGCTTCACTGTAATTTAATTTAAAGCTATTATCCTTTCAGGAAAACACACACACACACACACACACAACAGACTGCTGAAGGATCAGCTGAGTAAAATACAGTATTATCAGTGTTTATGACCTGACAGTATGTCTAATACACACACATTCTCTCTCTCTCGCTCTGTGTGTGTGTGTGTGTGTGTGTTTTTTTCAGGAGCTGAGGTGTGTGATGTGAGCTGAGAAACAGGACGTGTGATGAGGGTCGTGTGTGTGTGACAGGGACACAAGAAGACAGAATGAATCCTGTGAGGAAGGACATGGAGCTGCTGAGCAACAGCATGGCCACCTACGCTCATATTAAAGGTGTGTATCACCACACACACACACACACACACATATATATATATATAGAGAGAGAGAGAGAGAGAGAGAGCACTGCTCGCTCAGTAAAGAAATGCATCATTAACAGTTTTTAAAAATAAAAGTATAATAAATAATATATTTATAGCGTGATGTCATATGATTATATTAGAATGATTACGTTTCTTTTTTTTGGCTATTTTGAACCTTTATCGTAATGTTTTACTTTAATTCACTCTGTTTTAGTCTCAATTATTAATTACTATTATTAATTTTATCCAAGTTAGTTAGTTCTTGTTATAATGTTATAGCAGCTATAAACAGTCGTTCCCTCACTTTTTCTTGAGGTTAATAAGACAAACCGAGCTGAGCACACAGAGCTGCGTACTGAAACGGAGGCTTAAAGTTAATGCTTGAAATTGTCGTGGTGTCTCCCACACAGAGAACACGGAGAGCTTTGCGCTGTACTTCATGCTGGGCGTCTGTTTCGGTCTGCTCCTGGCTCTGACGCTCCTCATCCTGGGCTTCGCCTGCAGGCCGAGAAGAACCGCCGCAAAGAAACCCGCCTCCCCTGACACGAAACGTCTCAAAGAGTCCAGCGAGGAAGACGAGGAGGAACGACTGGGCAGGAGCGATGAGGAAGGAGAGGAAGAGGTGCCTGACGTCACCGTAGCGCCCATCAGCGAGCAGAGCCAATCCAACGGGACCATCAGCAGCGTGAACGTGTTCTCCTCGGCTGACGAGCTGGAGAGAGCTCGCCGCTTAGAGGAGCGCGAACGCATCGTCAGAGAGATCTGGAGAAACGGACAGCCGGATATCCTAGTCAACGGGACCGGTACACTCGGACGGGTGCACTATCACTAGCTAGTGACATATGAAACATGCCTTTCACATCATCTGATATGATATACTGTATATCGCAGGTATTTTGCACTTCATTGGGACTGACACACTGTGATAAAAGTCTCATATATTTTGTACACGTTTAAAAATAAACCTTTTATACTACATTATTTCGGAGTGTCTGTATACACTTAGTGATTTTATGATGTCTCGGTGGAATTTAGAAATAAGCCTAGTCGAAGCTCTTTTCAGCTTGGTCAGCATCCTGTGCTGTTCAGTCCCACGCTAAAGCAGAAACTTCACCCCTCATTTCTCAGGCCTGCACTTCCTGTCGCCGCTCTCCCACCAGCTGAAGAAACAACTCTCCTCCCTAAGGGGCATTAAAATGATTTCAGATGTCAGAAAGTATTTGCTCTAAAGTTTCACCACAGACACATACCAGTTTCTGTGTGCTGTTATTTACGCCACGGAGCTGATGAATTGTGCGTTCTGATTGGCCAGAGTGTTCTGTTTCATTTTTGCACTGGCATTCTCTATACTCTTGCATTTTGTTGCTTAATTAGCAATCATTTCATTTCATTCATTCATCACTTTATCCTGGTCAGGTTCAGGATGTATGCGGAGCGTATCCTGGGAATACTAGGCACGAGGCGGGAATACTCTCACTTATTCACAGAATTTAGAGTCACCAATCCAGCTACTGGCACATTTTTGGGAGGAAACTGGAGAATCCGGAGGAAATCCACATGCACACAAGAACACCACATGAAACTCCACACAGAGAGTAACTCCAGCTCAGGATTGAACCGGAGACCATGGAACTGTAAGACAGCAATGTTACACGCTGCACCACTGGCTTAGATATAAATTTGATATCAGACATCACTGAGCCGAAAGAGTCAACTCTTACTGGTGAGTTGATTCAAAAGCACTGAAAAGAGCCGGAATTCCCATTGTTAGGAATTCTCTCACTTTCCATAACTGATTAGCTTCACTGTAATTTAATATAAAAGCTATTATCCTTTCAGGAAAACACACACACACACACACAACAGACTGATGAAGGATCAGCTGAGTAAAATACAGTATTATCAGTGTTTATGACCTGACAGTATGTCTAATACACACACATTCTCTCTCTCTCTCTCTCTCTCGCTCGCTCTTCCAACCCGTAATACAGGTTTAGAGATAACTGCATTAATAAGCAATAAGCTTCCATTTGTCCAAAAAAGATTAGAGTTTAGAGCTACAATCTGCTGCCATTTTTAAACTGGACCATTCACCCTTTCCCGTACGGCGTCCACACTCGCAGAACGTTAATTTTAGGCTGTTTTTTAAGAAATATTAGATGTAAATCACCTCTAAACCAACAGCAACGTGATGCACACCATTATCCTGATTTTTATTAAGTGTTGCTCCTCCCAGTCCTGCAGTTCAGTCGCAGCACATTTCGGTCTAAACTTTCTATACAAAATGTCTAATGGACAAAAAAAAATAAATAATTGTCTGACTTAAACAATAGCTTTTCTAAATAAAGCACAAGTTCAGAGCTAAACTGCCGACTCACTGCATCTGTTACACATAACCTAATTACAACTTCTCTATTATTTTGCTTGTCGAAGTTGAAAAAAAAAATTGTAAACTAAAAGTTAAAGCGTTACATTTTGCTTTACACACATATTCTCAGCAGGAATGTTTTTTAATTTTTATTTTATGCCTGCTAACTTCAGTTACCGTTTAATGTGAATTTATTTTTTTTTTTAGAAAAAAAAGTGAGTAAAATCAGTCATTAGAATTTACCTGCCATTTTTTTCCCCCATAATAAAACCTCTAAAAAAATCTTGGATGTTTTATTACAATTTTCGCAATAACGCATGCATAATTAAAAATTTAAATTATCCAGCTAGTGATAACGAAACAAAAAGGAGCCTGCATTTCTTTTTGCTTGCTTGTTTATAGAAAACGGCGCTTTCTCTCTTTCTATGGCGAACGATACAGAAGTGCAGAAGAAAGCTTTGGCGAAATAGTCTGCGATTTTTTTTTTCCCAAACTACTGACACTAACAGTACCCTCAATCCATCTCACTTTTCCCCTTGTATCATTCCACAGCTGACAGTCTGAACCCCAAACCCAAGGGCGCTGAAGAGGCCCAGCTTCGGTCCAGCTGTCGCAACTCAGCGCATGACTGCAGATGCTATCGATGTGTGTGTTAAGTGCAGAGATTAGGGCTGACCCGTTCCCATGACATGCAGTGTGTAATGGCTCCCAGCTGCAGAGCAGCAGCCTCACGTCTAACAAGTCGCCCGCAAACACAAAGACATCTCTTTAAATAAACCGAGGAAGAGGGTTTTTTTTTTATTGAAACGGAAAGAGGAAAGACAGAAATGAGAGCATTGCCTGAACAGTATAAACGTAACAAAACAGCTTTATAAATGTGTCACTGCAAATCAAAAGGGTGGACGAGAGTCTACAAAGCGGAGCTGAAAACGTCTTTCAATCACAGATCTACTAAGATTATTATGGCTCATTACTCTCAGATCACTGGAATTACGAGGAGATCGATAATTATACAAACTGTGCAGCAGCTAAAGTGTGCTCGCTGTCCGTCTAAAATCATTTAGCTGTGTTTTTTTTGCATACAAAGACTTTTATTTTCCCCACAATTCCCTTCTGCTGACACACAAAACTCCTTTTTTTTTTTTTTTTACTGACTAAAACTTGGGGTCTTGACTACATTTTTTTTTTTTTTAATATTACGTTTTAAAAAAAAAAAAAAAAAAAAAAAAAAAAAAAAACTATAAGCCATTACAATCATCTCGTTTGTCATTTACAAAGCAACAGTGAATACAATTTAAAAAAAAAAAAGGAAAAAAAGAGAAAAAAAAAGAAAAAAACACCACCACCACAATTCAGGGTACGACTGAAAATAATCCCACTACAGATTTAACTCTCGTGATGACTTATTAATCACGGATCATTAAAAATACACAGTGGAACCGTTCCAGAGGGGAAACGGCTCGGCGATTAACGTCAACAGGATGGACGAGACGAGTTAAAATAAAGTCTTGAGATCTGTACAACACACCCACGTCTCGGTACACACCGAGAAAGATGGAGGAGGAAAGAGGCTGGGAGACAGAAAGAAGGGAAAAAGGGAACAGACAGAGTGAGCAAGTTTAAAAATAAAAAAAAAATTAAAAAAAAAAAACACAAAAACACCACAAAACCATAAGAGAGTTCCACTTCACTGCAGTTCCCGTCTCTAAGGCACAAGTGCGCATCTCCATTGCACATTATAAAAAGAAAAATGAAGAGAGAAAAGAGAGAAAGCGGAAAAAAAAAAAAAAAAAAAAAAAAAAAAAAAAAAAAAAAAAAAAAAAAAAAAAAAAAAAAAAAAAAAAAAAACACAGAAAGATGAGAGGGTGTGGTCTAGGGTTTAGAGGCGGCGCCCTCGGCTGCTTTCTCGTCGTCTTTGAGGCCGTGCTCAGCTCCGTCGTCAGGCAGCTCCCCCTCCTCCGTGGCTCCCTGGAACATGTCGTGGGTCCACTTGGGGCTGCCGCTGCTACCGCCGGCGCCGGCGCCTCTGCGCACGGTGAAGGAGCCTCTGCTGCGCGGGTACATGCCCCGCCCACGACCGCGCCCATCCGCCCACTTCATCTCTCCTTCGCGGTCGCGGTCGTCGTGCTGCACAGACAGCGAAAGATGAAGGCCATTTAAAATGAAGGCGGCTGAAACTCTAAATCAGGTGTGTGTGGACTGTAGGTACCTGGTAGTACTTCCTGCTTTTAGGGGTATATTCAGGGTCCCACTCCTCCTCCTGGGGGCGCACCGGCCCGCCCATGTTAGCCGGGTTTCCGTTGTTATTGTTGCTGGGGTAATTTCCCCTGTTCCATCCCCTACCTCTCATTCTAGGCTGCAAAACAAAAGGTCATTTTACTTATTTTATTCACAACAGAGAAGAATTTCAGCCGTCATCCTCTCTAACCAGGAAAAAGGCTCCTTTAAGCCGCATTTAGACTTCGAGATTTCAGCAAACTTTTACGATTACTTCTCACACTGTAGGAGAGCCCAGTAAAAATCTTGGTTGAATTCCACAACAGACTGTCTGAGAACGTGTGTGTTCCTCATCTCAGATTATACGAGACATTCTCTAAAGACAGACCATTAGTCGCAATGACACGTCACATTAGGGCTGGAGCGATATGACAAAAATATCACATCACGATACCTGAAGATATTTCTACGATACACGATATGAATCACGATATATAGCTTTGCTCGTAAACGTCCAGCAACACACAAGCGTTGCATTAAAAATGTATTAAATAATAAGAATAATCAAATGTATTTATTGTTTATATTTAAAATATATATATATAATTAAATTAAATTAAAAAATAAACAGCAAAAAAAAAAACTAACACCAAAAAAGGTTTTTATTAAATTTTTACAATTTTAAAGATCAAGTACAAAATCTTAACATCACATCAGCTGCTTCCAGTCAGTTTGTAATCAGGTATTTATTTGACTTTTATTTGAATTTACCACAATATTGATATTATATTGTTATATCGCCCTACGGCACATCATGTGTAATAAGACAGCAAAACTGGGCCGAAAATCGTACAGAAGCGCAAAGCCGGCATTACTTCACACAAAAAAAAAAATATAATACAACATTCACGTTTTGTATACTAGAACATGCAAGGTTTCACTGATGATCAATGTTTTAAGTCAGAACCATTCCATCATCTCTTCATCATCATGTCAAAATGACACTTGGACTTACAAATCCCCTGTCGTATCCCCCGCGTCCTCTGTCGTATCCCGGTCGGTCGAACCCTCCGCGCTCATACCCTCCTCTTCCTCTCTCGTAGCCTCCTCTCTCCATGTGGCCCCCCTCATAGTCCCGGGGGTATTCTCGCGGCCCCAGGCGGGACTTATCGAAGCCCCCTTTCTCCATATGCTCCATCTCCTCGCCGTGGTACTCCCTGGATCGGTACGCGTGGGGAGAGGGAGAGGAAGAGGAGGACGAGGAGGAAGGAGAGCGCTCACGCTTCTTCTTGCTTTTCCTTTAATTACAAAAAACCCAACACACAGGTCAAAACCAATAACCTTAATCAGTGTCATTCATTTCAGACTAAACTGTGGAAGTAACAGGCCTGATGTAACAGGCTGTCATTAAAACACGGCAGCTAGTGAGCTAGTGAAAGAGAACTAGACAGCCTGAGACTAGCTAGTTAAATTAACTAGATCCTGACACGGATATCAATCTGGTTCTTCGATATATTGCATTATACAGTTCAACGCTGCTGAATTCTCAAATCTGATCGGTTTTGTATAACGGCAGTTCTGACAGCAGTTCCAGATGTAACTCAAGTCACAGGTTTCTATTAAGGCACTCTTTATAATACGTTATCGTTTCTATAGTAACGGCTCATTCCCAGGGACTTGTACAGCAGACGCTCCACACAATCTAACGCTTATAATAAACAGATTCTTAAACGTAAAAATGCTGGTATTTAAAAAAGGAAAAACGTGCAATTCAAGATGTGGTAACATTTTCTATGAGGAGATGTTTGCTTATTATTTATGGAAGGAGTCTCCAGTGTCAGGACGTTTCTCTCCAAGGAGGTTTATGCTTTGCACTTTTCCAGTAGCATTACAAATGGAGTTTTTTTTTTTTTTTTTGGTCTTATTATCTTTAGAGATAAGAAAAGAGGCTGGTGAGGGAGGGAACGTTTACAGCTGCTAAAACGTAGGTGAGAACAGCAACTAATTTGCTTCACAAAACAATCCACAGCGTTAAATGTAACTACACAAATAAAGGGTTAAAAGTATGACATTGTTCTTTAATAAACAAAAATCTGTCATAGCTGGCAAATTGCTGTAATACAAGTAATATAAAACACTGCAGGATATGCTGTTATTGGAAAATAATCAACTCCAGGGTGGTAACAGTAACTGGTAACAGCACACTCCGTCCTTTCTACTGGAGACGAATCAAAATGTCAAATGTTTTATATCATCTGTACATCATATGCATTGTAATGTGCTTAGGAATGCGGTCAGTGTAATTAACGAACACCACCATGATGACGCGTGTGTGAGGCGTGAGTCGCGTGACGCGCTTCAAATCTGGCGCGTGTACACCGTTCTCCGTCTGTAGGACTTACTTTGACTTCTTGTGTTTGGAGGATTTGTCAGGAGAGAGTTCTCGGCTGGGGGTGCGTGACCCGGCTGAGCCTTTGCCCCCCTCGCGTTTGGGGTATTTTTTACGTCGCTCAATATCCAAACGCAGGTCCATTGACTCTCCTTCATATTTTTTACCATAATCCTGCGGAGACACAGCGACGCACTTTAAAATTAATATACGTCGTTCTTACATCAGCACACACACACACACACACACACAATATGCACTAAATCCTGACTGAGGTTCATCTTGGACTGCGGTCCTCTTCATAAAAGAAAACCAAGCCTTTAGCATATATTACAGCAGTGTAAGAGATGATGATGATAATCAGTACAGATCTCAGCAGCACTAGAATGAGGAATTTCATGTCAAGTATTGGTTGGTCAACATGAACTTTTACAACAATTAACACATTCAACAGGCAGAAGTTCAACAAGACACCGTGCACCAAATTTTGACCAAAATCCAGACGAGGTGCACCATCTACTGTTAACACAGAGAAATAACGCACAGCTTAATATGTCTATAAGCCTATAATATGGTGCTAATGGAAATCTTTAATCCTCCAGAGCTGACTTAAATATCAGACTCTTTTTTTTTTTATTTTTTTTTATCTGCATTAACTCAATTAAATAAGCAGTTTGGAAAAATGAACACAGTTCTCATCTTTCCCCAAAAGGAATCGAACAGTCAAGAGTTGATGTTTAGGGAAGTTTTGCACTGGAGGTAAGAAGATAATGTGGCTAACGAGCAAGAGACGCACACTTCCTCCAGTTTAAAGATGATTTGTGTGTAAACTGCTAAAGCTCAGGCTTCCACTCGATTCATGAGGTAACAATTTGATATTTGATGATACCACGCCATCCGCTACGATTCAGTATCCGCCGATCGACGCGTGACCAACTTTGTTTAGGAACCTACCATCAATTCGAATTCTAAATAAATAAATAAATAGATTCAAAAATAGTCTATCTAATGTTAAAATAATGTATATACAAACAAGAAAACTATCAGAGTTATGGCCAAATCACCTTAGGACTGTAACATAAATTAATTTCATCCAATCGGATCATTACACCGCTATAAACTACGTACGTAAATCAGTACATTCTCGCCTCGGAAGACTGTATATTAAAAAAGAAACGTAAGCTAAATGAACTATATTACAAACCTGTAGCCCATCTATGCATGGAGTGCCATCACACTATGCTCAGAAAGGTAACGACTCAGTAGCGACTGTGTTTAGCTAAAGGCTTCCAGTAAGTGTTCGCTCCAGTGCAAAACTAAAAAAAAAAAACATCAACTAGACACGGGACGAGGCAGTAAAGTTTACTGTTCACTTCTAAGCCAACTTTTAAAAAAATAAAACTCTGAAAGATTACAGATCTCTAGAAGCACAGGTGGGCAGGTCTAACAATTTTATCTTCTCTTTTCCAGTTTGATATGGAAAAAAAAAAAAAAAAAAAGACCCGAGCAGCAGAAGAATAAACCTTAACATTTGTAAAGCACTAAAATACTTCGTGATGAACATTATGAATGTATGTCTTTTCAGTATGACTGAAAAAGTGCCCATATATATATATATTTTTTCTTTAACAAAATGGCAATAACAGAACAGCGCACAGATCTCATGGGAAAGCAGCATGCTCCATGCTTTCCCCATGATGATTAGTACAGAGCCCCACGTGTTCAAATGCACTTCCAAGGAGAAAATACTTACTATGGCTTTTGTTTAGATGTCCACTGAAAGGCTTGGACAACACCATCTCAATAGTCACTTCCATTTTGATTAGCCTTTTTGTTTGGGCACGAACGTACCCACAGAATAATCATATCAGAAAAGCTGCTTGGGGGGGGAGGAGGAGGGCGTAACGTGTATACGAGAGGTACTCGGGTTCTTGTGTATTTAGAATTACTGCACCTCCTTTAAAAGGGGGTTTGGGAGTGAGGGGGGAGAAAGCACATTGCTCTTTCAGCTGGCACACAAACTGGGCTGGAATTTCAGATTTTGAAAACGCTCGGTCACCTTGTAGTCGCTCTCTTCCATATCCTCAAACAGACGAGCGTGCTTCTTAAAAGCACTGGGAGACACATCAATTCTCCTGCGGAGACAGAAACAGACAAAAAAAAAAAAAAAAGTGAGGACACGGAGGAATAAACTCACCTGTACGCATTCGCTGTTAACCGTTAACCTTCACCGTCATCGCCGTCACGTTCAATTAAAGAAGCCGAAAATCAATTTCTGAGCATGTCTAGGCTAATTAATAACCGATGATAGCCGTCGTAGGAGAATAATCAACGACAGCGTGATGTAATGAAGCAAAGTTACTGTCACCAACCAATGAAGTTGATTATTTTCCTATAACAGTACATCCCAAAGTGCTTTATTCCTCTTTTACCGCAGACATTTGCCCAATTTTCGTCCATTTATAGTTGCAGTTAATGTTGTGGAACATTCACGAAATAAGTTAGTTCCCGTTCACATTACGCTACAGCAGCTATAAACAGTCGCTCCCTCACCTGCCTCTCTCTCTTTCATAAACGTTAAATAAACTCAAATAGCTACGTGGGGCGTCTGCCGAACAAGTCCCTTTGTAAGTGGTTACTATAGATACGATAACGTATTAGAAGGAGCGCGTTAAAACGAAGCCGTGATTTGAATTACGGATGGAGCTGCTGTTACAGCAAATTAATCATCATCTTCTGAGAATTCAACAGTGTAATTCTGTTGGTGTGTTAATACCTGTGGATCTCAGGACTCTTTCTTTGCCTCATCATTTCCATCTGTGCGGCTTTTCTTTGGTACATGCCGAATCGCTCATTCAGAGACATCCCAGACGAGCGAAAGTGCTGAGCTGAAACAAGAAGAAGGGGGAAAAAAATCCTTACGTCATGTAAAAAAAAAACAAAAAAACAAATGAATTCATTAATACGCACATGAAAACGTGCCCAACACGGAACCCTGAGGAACTCCAGACCATCAAGAGCAGGATAAAACCACAACAAGAACAGAGCTGTCTTAAAAAAAAAAAAAAAGATAAGCTGTTTAGGTTTAAGGAGTTACCTTTGATGTGATGGACGATGGTGACTATGTGTTGAGCAAACAGCTCTGACGGGCTGCGGCGAAGCTGAGCAGCCTGAATGTGCTGGAAAATGGAGCGGAATTCCTCATGCTCTTTCTTAACAGGGTATATTAGATCCTGAGACAAACGTCTTTCTTTGGCTAAAGCACCAGATGAGCTGAGAAGGAGGAGAAAAACAACAACAACATGCAGATATATCAAATACATCATACAACGCTAGTTAGATTAACCGCTCAGCAAACAGCGATTTCTGCCGTTAATTACCTCTCTGCGTCATCGTTAAACGTTTTCAGGCTAAAATTAAATTCAGGCTCTTTCTTCTTAGAGGATCTGGCGGGAGGTGACGACTCCCTGGCTGAAGGGAACAGGGGCTTGCTACGCTCTGTGCTTCTGGGCGGTGAAGGGGATGTTGGACTCACACGGTTCTTCTTCTTCTCCTTCTTCTTGGCAGCCTTCTCTTCTTTGCGTGCTGCCTGCTTGCGGCTTCGGTAAAGCTCTTCCATCACGTGTTCTTCCTCCATTTCTTCCTCCCGCTGCGACGAATCTTTGTTGGACACGTAGTCATCATCCCACTTCCCAAAACGCTCCTCAAACAGCTCCCTCGCAGACAGGGCGGGCTTGGCCTTGTACTTGGGTTCCTCCTCGGTTTTTCTCTCTCTCAGGCTCTTCGAGTACTCCTCTTCCTCCTCGCCCAGAAACGGAAGTCCTTTCTCGGCCTTTGACTCAACATAAACCGGATCCAGTTCGAAAATTCCTTTTTGTTTTCGGTTACTCTTCTCCTTTTCGGCATCGCTGGTATTCGGCTCTTCGTCCTGATTGTCATCCCAGTCAGATGAGGGTTTTTTCTTCTCTGCCAGAAACCTGTAGTAAATGATCAAGAGTGATTCTTCCGCACATTTCCCTGTTAAAAAGAATGTTAAAAAAAACCTGAGTCTTTAAAGAGCTGAAACTATAGTAGAGCTGAGCGATAAGGAAAAATATTACGAGCTATATTTTAACAAAATACCTTGACAACAGCTGCACTGCAATAGGTTCCAAGTAGGTGTGTATAACGATATGAATAATTTAAATCCGACACGATACAGTTTCGGTACAGCAAAAGTAAGCACTGCCTGAATATTGGCCTTAGAGCGCGGGTTTCAATTCATTAAAACAGTCATCATTATAAAGGCATAACAGTTGAAATTCTACAATGATGCAGTGTTTGTGTGATCCGTTTAGACTCTTAGCAGCGTATAACGAAACAAAAGCTGTGCATTAGAATGGATGAAATTAAACATGGATACGCTGTTACTGGTCTCACTTTATTTTTGTCGCTCCTAAAGCTGATAAGACATCGCGATAGTTGAAATCCATCTGCAATTCAATCTGCAAGTACACTCATGAAAAAAGCAGTTCTTAGGATAAGTTGTTTTTTTTTATTCCTGTAGACGCTCCTGATTAAGAAGTTATTTTTTCAGAGGTAACTTGATTAAGTTTGGGCTTGATTAAGTTTAAATATTATGACACTTAAAAGCGTAAGGTCGTGGGTTCGAGTCTTAGGTCCGGCAGGGATTGTAGGTGGGGGGAGTGAATGACCAGCGCTCTCTTCTACCCTCAATACCACGACTGAGGTGAGACCCTTGAGCAAGTCACCGAACCCCCAACTGCTCCCCGGGCACCGCAGCAAAAAATGCTGCCCACTGCTCCGGGTGTGTGTGTTCACTACTGTGTGTTCACTACTGTGTGTGTGCACTTGGATGGGTTAACAAATTCCGAGTATGGGTCACCACACTTGGCCACACGTCACTTCACTTCATGTACTGTGTGATACAACGACACGAATCAAGAGCCTTATATCGAACAAAATATATTCCTAGTCCTCAGCTTTCGTTCTTCTATTTCCTTGCTCTCGCTGCTTAGTTCTTCAGGTTCCCAACTTGAGTTCCTTAAATCCTCCTATTCCCTTGATCGAGTTCCTATCTAGGTTACAATTCCTTGATCTTTCTAGTTCCTAAATCCTCCTAGTTCCTAGCGCAAGTTCTATAATCTTCTTAGTTCCTTGATCTAATTCATTAATCCTCCTGCTTCCTAGTTTAAGCTTCATCCTCCTAATTCCTTGCTCTAGCTGTCCTCGGGTTTCCTTCCCTACTGCTCACAGAACGCAGTTCAGTACATTCCTTGATGATTCTTTTACAATTTACAATCTCCCTTCGAAATCCAAGTCTGTTTTTGCATGAGAGGAATTCGTCTTGTTGAACATTTACACATGAAATAAAAAAATATTAAATAAAACTGCAGATACATAATTTGATTATCGCTCAGCTCTACAATGTAGCTACTCTAATATATTTACTAAAAAGAAATTTTAAAAAAACTTATCACAAGCAAACATTGAGCACTAAAAACTGCACCACAGCAGACATGACTGACCAGGACTCTTTTTAGGAAATATACTTACATCAGCTAAGCTTTATCTCCTAAATTATGGGATTGCAAACAACCTCATTGCACAGGGCAACAGCCAGCAAGATTTGGCATTTTATTTGCGTTTGAAATGAGTTGACTTCCATTTTAACCTTTTTTCTTCCAAGGAGCTTTGCTGTGCACAGACTAAACACATTTGAAAGAGTGATTATAAATCAAATACTGTGCGAGAGAAACAAAAGAGACGGATGTTGGTTTAAATTAAAGAGGAACTGCAATTTTCAAACACAGTGACATGACGTACTTTTTGAATGCTGTGGAAATGGCTGCTTTCTCTCCTGCCTTCATGTCTTCCTTTGTGAAGAAGCCAAAACCAGTTGACGTTGTTGGTGGCTTTGGAGGACTCTTGGTTTCAGGACCACTAATGCTTCTCCAAACAGAGGCACCATTACCTGTAGCTCCAGAAAGGGACACTTTAACCTCAGACTGGGTCCCTACTGGAGCTGTTGGCTCTGGATTCGAGGCTTTTGGACTGGTGGTGTAGTCGCTCATGCTCTCCCATTTGCTCGGTGGCTCCTCAGGAATGGGTACAGAAGGTTTGGACTCTGCTTCTTTGCTATTGCCTTTTCCTTCGTTTGGGGAGCTCTTACTCTTTGAATCCTTAGAAGGAGCTTTTCCAGAGCTGCGGCGTCGCGGAGACGGGGATCGCGAAGATGAGCTAGAGTGACGTGTTCGGGAAGAGGATTTGCCGGAATAATGGGAGCGGCTGCGGCTCCTAGAGCGCTTGCGGGGTGTGCGGGAGCGAGAGCGTCCCCTTTTGGGGCTGTGGTGCTCATGGGATTGCTGCTGGTCACGGTGGCCTCCGTGCCAGTTGTTGGAGCGATAACCGTAAGAACCACCACCACCACCACCACCACCTCCTCCTCTGTGGTAGCCGCGTGGATAATAACCGCGACCCCGGCCACGGTTGTGATAGAAGGGTCTCCGGTAGCCACGGAAACCACGAGTGTACCCCCGATTGCTCTGAAAATCTCTCGATGGGTAGTTTCTGTCACGACTATGGGAACGGGAGCGAGATCTAGAGCTAGGGAACAACAAAAAGAAGACAAATTGGTAAACTTTTTTTATGAGCAAGTGCTCTAGAGAGAAACAATGGGAGTGATAAAAAAGCAAGTTTAATTCCATGAGTTTTTAGTAAGTTAATTTAGCAATCAGGCAGGTTAGTAAGAATTAGATACGACTAATGACCTATAAAGCACTGAACAGTCTTAGCCATTCTTAGCCCATTACCTGAGTGACATTTTGGTCTACTATAATCTGGTACACCTTCTGCGATTAAAAGGTGCAGGCTTTTTATTAGCACCTAGAATAATGAAGACTAGAGCAAGGGCAGAGCTTTTTCCCTACAGAGCCCCCATTATGAAACAGCCTTCCACTTAGTGATCAAGACTCAGACATTGTCTCTCTCTTTAAGTCTAGGTTGAAAATCAATTTAATTAGTCAAGCTTTTTGATAATAGCATTTCTCTTCGATAAAGAGGCAGATGTGAGGGGTTTGTGGGCATGCTGATGGTGGAGTGGTAAGATGCTTTATTTCCCAGTGTGCCCTAATGCCTGTGTTACCTTCTGGCTCTCTCTTTTAGTTATGCTGGCATAGCTAGATCTGTCCAGAGTCTCCACTAGCATTCTGATTACAATGTACCCCCATATAAATCACTATTAGGCATGCTCTTGCCCTGTAATCTGTTTTCTCTCTCCCTTTCTTGCTTTCTCTCTCTCTCAGTATATACATTAGTCCTGCTGTCTGATAGGATGCCGTTGTCTGATCCTGACTCCCTCTGCCTGCTGAATCTGCATGGCCATTCCCGACACTCTACTTCTTGAAGCTTCCTTCACTTGAGGATCACTCACTGCTGCTGAGGATGTCCTCACATGGACAGCTTTGAAATTGTTGTGGATGGTACCATGTAGATACCCTAATGATTGTACGTACCGCTTATAACGAACATCCTATCAACTCACTCAGTATTGGCTGATTTTAATAGTATACAGCTGTGGAATAGTAACAACTTAAATTCGCACTATCCAATATCACCCAGGCAAAGACGGTTCACTTTCGAGTCTGGCTCCTCGCTGAGGTTTCTTCCTCATGTGGTCTCGGTGAGGTTTTCCTCGCTGTCGTCACCTCTGGCTTGCTCATTAGCAATCTAAAGCTACATCTGGATTTCTGTAAAGCTGCTTGTCCATTGCGAGACTTGTACATAAATTGAAATTGAATAGTACGGAATCGAAAAAGCAAAAAAAAAAATTTAAATCAGGCACATTAGGAATGTTGGCAGTTTATTTAGTAATTAGGCAAAACAATAGTGAATAAGCAAAGAGGCTGGTGTGAAAGAACCTCCAAGAACTAGATGGGGGCAAGTTGTGTCATTTACCACTTGGGGGCAGTATACAACTACACTGTTTCTCTCCATATAAGCTCCGACATAACGTCCCTTAAGGCTTCTGTTGTATTCCACCACGCAAGCTTCAACACACACACACACACACACACACACACACACACATTCAGCACATATTAAATAAAAATTTTCTTCAAAAAGTGGAAGAAACAAAATCAAAAGACTTGAACTGAGAAAAGTTTGTGTTTCTTTTTTCATAATCAGCACTTCCTTGTTAAATATAATCAGTAAACCAACGGGGGGGGGGATAAATAAATAAATGACAGCAAAATTTACACCAGCTCAGAGATTATACATACACACATTATATATATATATATATATATAAAACTACTGGTGGAATTTTCTCGTTAGAAAATCGTCAAAAGAAAGCTCTCTAAGCAACGGCGCAACTTAGCAACTCCTGGACAACACAAACAAAAGAGAGGGGAGAAAAAAAAAAAAAAAAGACAGACAGAGAAAGAGTTGTGCACTTATTAAAGGTCACATAGTTCACCAGCACAGGAGCATCATGGCGCTGTAGGGACTTGGAGAAAGGTTCTAGCACAAAACGTCCACATCC
Organism: Pangasius djambal; assembly: GCA_022985145.1. Taxonomy (NCBI): domain Eukaryota; kingdom Metazoa; phylum Chordata; class Actinopteri; order Siluriformes; family Pangasiidae; genus Pangasius; species Pangasius djambal. The sequence continues at coordinate 3,397,809 of CM040983.1, read as the reverse complement.
CAATACGATTCCACAACATTCACAGTTCAAAACTTCTTGTTACGTCTTCTGTCTTTTTTTTTTTCCTTTCTTTACTTACGGGATTTGACACATTTTAGATGCATTATCTCAGTACTATGATATTAGGCAAGCGGGTTTTGTGTTTCTATTCACAGTTGCCTAGTCGTCAAGTGAGAAAACAATGCACTTGTGTATGTTCAAGTGTAACGTGGTGTTAAGTTAAACAGTGGTGTGACGCACCTCAGTGCTGTAACTGCTGTCCTGCCAAAGTAGGCTAGTCAGGTTACCAGAAAAACCAAAAGCGCTGGTGTATAATGTGAGGTTAGTGTGACTTAACAGTTTCGATGAATTCAGAGCTTTTACAGACACTGGATAATTTAATCATGTTGTATATTTTTCAGAGGTAA
>CM040983.1:3381505-3397302 GCA_022985145.1 Pangasius djambal | reverse complement strand
GCAAAAAGAATCAGCATAACAAACGCTGAATAACTGAAGACTTTCCAAAGTTCACATGTGCTAATGTGAAGTGGGCGGGGCTAATAATGGTCCCGCGTACCCCGTTACCAATCACAAGGCTGACAGCACTCATATCCCATATCGATAAATATTAGCCTACACTATATTCTCTGAGACTTTAAATGGGGAGAGAATTTAAAAAATAAATAAATAAATAAATAAATAAATAAAAGATGAAGGTTGGCAAACAGGAGAGGCATCTCCTGTTTATTCTGGCATCTAGTACCCCAAAATAAACCGAGACAATATTTACGCATCAAACGTCGACAAATAGTACTACTTTTTTTTGTTTGTTTGTTTGATTGGAACTTTTTAAACCCAGAGTTTGGACACTCTGGACAGATCGATGTGAACCGAAGTCTAATCTTCTAACAGGAGTTAATCTTTATCCCATCCCGGTTATCTCCTCCCCTACGTCAGATATTCCCGAAGCTCAAACAGGCCAGATTGACGACCTAAAAGCTAATTAACATCATCACCACCATCAGATCTCCTCGGGACACACCGCAGAACATCCACACGACGTCCCTGATGTTAACGTGACAAAAGAGTAACCAGGCAGACGGACTGGAGCTTGGGGGACATTTTTAAAGACAATGACATCAGGAGACACCAGGAGACACCAGGCCATGATCTATTACAGGAATAATTCAGCCGTAAATGAACATGTCTTTCCCCCACCACCATTTTCAGATGAAATGTTTCAGTGATGTCCTTAAATATATACAGCTACCGGACGTTAAATACATCCTGGTCTCGTGTTAGCTAAGATGAACACGCTCAGAGAGGTGTTATTTCGTGTTAATAAACTCAACATGTTCTCCATTTTTACCGCGACAGAAAGTCGAGTCGAGAGCACTCAAGATGGAGGAAGGAAGGGGGAGGAGCTTCCAGGACGTCTCGGTTAATATCAGACAATTCCTTCGATTCCTTCCTGCTCGTGAAAAGTATTTCTACGGTTCGCATAAACACTGGATATCGCGTCAGCGTAGCGTCATGGAAAGACGATAATATCGTTATAAATCCCACCAGCCGCAGTCTTTACCGTGAACAATGATACAGTCATTCAAGACCAGTGATTATTTCAGAACCGTAACATGACTGCGATATCGTAACGATCATATCATCATCCAATCAAAAGCAATCATGGATTTAGAAAATCATGTAAAAGAAGTTTAATAAATGTAATAAGTCCAATAAAAACTGAACACACACACGAGTTTTACGTCGATCAGGGAAAATAAACACGGCGAGTTTTCACGCTTTTTTCGAAAGCTGAGAAAAACCTCCTAAACAAATGAAGTGAAAAAATAAAAACAACAAAAAAAAGCATTTTAAGCGCAAACAATGACTTATTACCGCATGTAAGTAAGCAAAAAGTATACAAACACTAAATAAATAAATAATCCATGAAATAAATATAAATAATAAGTGGCATTTATAACACGTTCGAAAGACTGGAATTGGGCTCAAAGCGGGAAATGTTTCTGCATAAAGAGACCCGACTGTATTTTTAAAGTTACAACAGATTTATCTTAAATGTACACTTTTATTTATACATTCAAAATTTGAGATGGATGTGTGTGTGTGTGTGTGAGAGAGTGTGTAAGCTGAGGTCATTCACACTCTCACACACACACACACACACACACACTCTCGCGCACACACACACACACTCTCGCTCTCTCACGCGCACACACACACTCTCGCGCACGCCGGGGTTCGTTCAGAAATCAGCGATCAGAAGTTACTCACAACTCATTCATTACTGAGGAATGTTTTATTCTTCATTTATATTTTAATACTTTTATAAATTTTTAGTAATAAAATTTACTACACAAAAATATTATAATTATTACTACATTTAACTGCTTACGTAAAATACAGTGTAGAAGGATTACGTCGTTTTATACAAAACATTTATCGTTATTATTATTGTTTATCATTTATTATTTATTTCTTATTTATCTAAATATTTAGCGTGTATCAATATTCATCATTATTAAATTTCTATTTCTATAATTTCTACTATAAAGATAATAGTAATTTACTGTAGTATTATTATTATTATTATTATTATTATTATTGCTAATCTATCTGCCTAATAAGTTAATAATAAGTTGTTTTATTGTGTTTTATGTTTTACAGAATATAAAGATAATTTTATAAATACACAGCAATAAACAATAAATGTATTATTATAAAATACTGCAATATTTTACTACTAATAATAATAATAATAATATTTTAAATGTACACAAAATGAATTTATCATAATTCATATAAAACTTATTTTATGCTACAAATAACATTTTTTAAAAAATATATTTAGCTTCCCAGCGAATATAATACAGAAGGACTGTAAAATTTTACGTATCTGATACCGGTACAGATACTGGTACTGATACCGACACCAGTACTGATACCGGTACCGATACAAGTACTGATAGCAGTACCAATACCGGTACCGATACAAGTACTGATACTCATACTGATACTCAGACTGATAGCAGTACCAATACCGGTACCGATACAAGTACTGATAGCAGTACCAATACTCATACTGATAGCAGTACCAATACCGGTACCGATACAAGTACTGATAGCAGTACCAATACCGGTACCGATACAAGTACTGATACTCATACTGATACTCAGACTGATAGCAGTACCAATACCGGTACCGATACAAGTACTGATAGCAGTACCAATACTCATACTGATAGCAGTACCAATACCGGTACCGATACCAGTACTGATACCGACACCGATACTGATAGCGGGTATCGGATCGGATCAGTGCCAGATCTATAAAATCTGATCAGATCTACTTTAATGATCCTGGAGGAGTTTCCTGTGTCCGCTGCTAAAGACAATACAAAACAATGAAAGACTTAAAAAAAATAAAATAATAATAATAATAATAAATAAGAATGGAAACATACTAATAACAAAATAAAATATATATTATTACATTTTTTAATTTTAAGTGCAAAAGAAAATGACCAATCTAAACAAAAAATAAAATAAAAAAATTTAAAAAGGAAATAATTTTTAAAAAAAATCAATAAATCTTGAAGACCTGCAAAAGATTACGATTTCACAGAGTGCAGTATGAAAGCAAAGGGTTAATATAATTATAAATCCATTAATAATATTAAAACTGAATGTAAAATTGAATTTAAAATTAATTAACTGTGTCTCATGTTCTGACGATAAACAACGCTACTGTAAGCTAATGCTACATAAAGCTAGCTATAACAACACATTTTAGATTTAAAAATACATTGTCATCGTTTACACGTGACATTTATAAGTAATTAGATAAATCAGTAATGTTAACTGTAAGCTCGGATTATATTTATATTTATGTTTATAGTTAATTAGGTGCTAGTTTTGCTAACGCTGTAAAACCAGCTAGCATCCCACAGCTAGCTAATGCTAATCAGTCGTAGCTGTGTTGCTAAGCTAAGCTCGGTGTTAAGGACGCAGTAAATTTAAGCATCGATTTATACATACACGTGACTCAGTGTTGTTGTTGTTGTTGTTGTTGTTGTTTTAATATATTGTAAAAATAAATTATAATTACTAAGTTATATTATAAAGAATAATGGCCGTACCTGGGTATCGGGGTCGTGTGCGCGCGCGCAGTCAGTTGGCTGTTATGGCTGCACAGGCGCGCGAGCTCTCACTCGGCTCGACGGTTAGCCGTGTTTAGCTAATCTCCTCTAAAAACCGTGTTTATTTCTGTTTTCTCCAAAACTCGCTAAACCTCAGACACCAGAAACATGCAGACTAATCGCTCAGCGGCCATCTGTGTGAGTCTCGGACCATTTGCTCTCCTGCAGAGAGAGAGAGAGAGAAGAGAGAGAGAGAAGAGAGAGAGAAAGTAACGCGCACGAGCGAAACACGCAAAACGTCCTTCCTGTTCCTGCAGCGCAGCCCGGGTTGCCAAGGTTACACATTTTTACCTCCTTATCGCTCAATCTTAATCACACGTGTTCAAAATGGCGCCTGACAGGGTTGCCAGGTCTGTAGGGAAACATCCTTAAACCAGAAAGACTTTCCAAACGATTCGTGTAATTTCTGTAAAACATAAAGTCTTCAGAAACAAACAAACAAAAAAAAAAAAGACTCATTTTGCATTTCACACAAAAACTACTGATACCCTAAAGATTTATTTATTTATTTATTTTAACTTTTTGAGTTTTTTCTCGTACAGAAGTTGAACCTCAACATGTGCAAAATAAAATGACTCAGTAAATCAAAATTACAACTTCGCAAGTCAAAATAACAATTAAGTCAAAAAAATGACAGAGCAATTGGAAAAAAACATTCACGACTTAGTAAGTCAAAATAACTTTGAAAGTCATAATTACAACTTAGTAAGTCAAAATAACAAAAAAAAAAAAAGTTAAAGGGAATATGAAGCCCACATTCATAACCATGGGAATGTACAGGTTACTCCTGTGGATCTGTGTGGCACATTTACTGCTTTGATTCATGCTTTATCCTGGTCATAATCGTAGCAGCTTACATGACTTATCTGTGCATTCTTTTGGGAAATCGCACTAACAAATGTTTATTAGAAAATATTACAGACACAATCAAAAAGACAATAACTTGTAATAAAAAACTGTCACTTGCACACCTTTATGGCGCATTAGTCAAAAGCGGTAATGGGTCCAGACAAAATAAATCCACTTCATACTGATGTCTTATTTACAGCCATAAACTAATCACTGATTTATAAAATGTAACTGTTGTCTCCATTCAGTCATGTTAGCTGCTTATCCACGTCTTTGTAAGCGAGGAAGTTTATCTAACAGGACTTTGACAAGTTTTAATTGATAATGTGTTATAATCCTGCTTAATGGTTCTCTCCTGTGGGTTTGATCTGTTTACAGGCTCTAGAAAACCACTGGAAGGATTAAGTATGAATTACACGGAATTTAGCCAGCACTTCTAAAGTCTGTCCATTTGCTGGTCATCTTGGTGGCACACGCTGTTAGTTACACTGTGTTCGACCTAACTCTGCAAGATCAAGCTTCAAAGTGAGAAAAAACATTGATGCCTTCAAGAAAGCTCTGTATAAGCACCAAAAGCTCAATAATTCATTCTAAACTAAAAATAATCATGTAAGATTCCTATTTTAAGACGTTATTTACTAGGATGTGATACATGTGGGTCTGTTACGTGAACGAACAGCACATTTTCGAGCACACAAGGCGTTAGCTTGTTGTGCAAACAGCTGGCCGATGACACTTTGTGAAGAGTAGTGTTCATACACATGGTGTGTGAGCACTACCCTGTGCACACTTCCTGTGGGCCCCGGAGTCCCTCTTCACTGCGAGCATAGTGAAACTAATACCCACGTCTCCATAACAAACACCTGTTACAGACGTCTTACAGAGACAACGGCTAATCCCTGAGTGCTGTCGCTAGACTTATGTTCAAGAACTATCACACATGGCTACACATGGAGAGCGCGGAGACACGGATTCTGATTAATAGCAGACTGTAATATCAATAGAAGCTTGAGATACAGATCATAACAACTGTTTTCAAAAGTTATGAGCTATATTATTAAATTCTGCCAAATCCACAGTTGAGTAAAAGGTTAATTGAGCAAAAAGAAAATAAAAATCTACAATTAAATATGCAACATTTCTGTCTTAATTAATGGACATCTATGTCACTCTTAAACTTTTCTGTAAATACATGTCTAACACTCTATATATTTTACTTCAAATGACATCTCTGTATGGTCAATACAGACAAAACAAGAGGAGGAGCTAAAAAATGTGAGTTTCTTCCTCACTAATGACGGACATTGTGACTTACTTTGTAATTCAGTCTTCAAACACACACACACACACACACACACACACATACACAAAACTTATTCGATTCCATAAATTTTTAAATAAACAGTATGACACTTGTGTGAAATCATTTAATATTACACTGAGTTGTAAAACTGGCCAAATGATTCAGATAGCTAGACGAACATACTTCAAATATTACGTTAATTTAAAAAAAAAAGCATTTTGAAAGGTCCAGCACTTGTGTCTGTGGCCAAATTCGCTATGTAGGGTGTGATACACTAGTGTTAAAGACCCACACAGTGCACTATATGTTCATTATATCTCCTATAGATTTATAGTGCACTCCAGAATTCTCAGCTGATATTGACGGCGTCTCTGTAAAATATAACCTTTACCGGCACATTTTCACTTGAAGCCCACATCAACCCTTTTTATCAGCTTCACAGCTTTACCTGACTTTCACCCACACGTAGTTTGGCAGATGCTGAAACACTGGTTCATGCTTTCATAAGTTCACACTTTGACTATTGTAATTACACCCTTCCTCCTACAGCTACACAATTTCACAACTCAGAACTCAAACACCTACTTCTCACTTACAGAGCACTACATGGCCTCGGCCTGTCTTATCTCTCTGGTCTCCTACACCCTACACCCCTGCTCCAACTCTCCGGTCCACCAGTTCGGGTTTACTGGTAGTGCCCAAGAGCAGTGACATTAGCAGGGGCAGATCCTTTAGAGCCATCCCCACCAAATTATGAAAGAACCTTCCTGACTGCACTTCCTTCTCCCATTTTAAAAGTCAACTTAAAATTCTCCAAACGCTTCTCTTTCTTCTTTCCACTAGTGTAAGAGTTAAAGATAAAACAATTTTATTTTTGTGTTAGAAATGCCCCATGTTAAAGTGCCTGTTGTTATGAGGACTTTTATTCTGACGGGGCAGAAGGGAGATAGAGGGGGAGAGAAGAAAAGAGAGGGAGATGTGAAATGGAGAATAAAGTTGGGAAAAAGAGCTCGTTAGTATTCGAGGGTTTTATTTCTCTAAACATTCAGTGAAAGCCCCGAAAACACCCACAAGCGCTTAAGCAAGCGTTACACTAGTCTTATTTTTTTTTAGATATACAGTATACGTGCATACAGCGTCGTTGAATGTTAGAAAGGTGCTATATACCATTTATTACACTTATCACTCATCTTCCCTGGGGTTAACGCCCCGGTATTGCACTGACACTTTCATATTCACTCAGAGGACTTGTGTATATACTATATGATTAAATATTCACTTTATATCCAATACTATATACAGTCAGGTCCGGAAGTATTTGTCCAGTTTTTGTGATTTTGCTTTTATATGAGTTTTTATGATTTTGCCTTTATACACCACCACAAGGGGTTTGAAATAAAACAATCAAGATGTGATCGAAGTGTAGACTTTCAGCTTTATTTTAAGAGGCTCCACAAAAATATGGCATTTACCATTTAGGAATTACAGCCATTTTCAGTAAAGTACCTCCATTTTCAGGGGCTCAAAGGTATTTGGACAAAGTGACTGACAAGAAGTTAATTGACCAGGTGCGGTCCATTCCCTCGTTACCTCAAGACAAATGAAGCAGATAAACGGTCTGGAGTTGATATCAGGTATTGAGTTGGCATTTGGCAGCTGTTCAACTGGAGCTACCAAGTGAAGGAGGCCATCATTAGGCTGAAAAAACAACATAAATCTATAATAGAGAGAGCAAAAACCTTAGGTGTGGCCAAATCAACAGTTGGGTACATTCTTAAAAAGAAAGAAAGCACTGGTGAGCTCAACAACATCGAAAAGGCCTGGAAGACCACGGAAGACAACTAAAGTGGATGATCGCAGAATCCTTTCCTTGGTGAAGAAAAACCCCTTCACAACATCCACAGCAGTCAAGAATACTCTGGAGAAGGTAGGCGTATCATTGTCAAAATCTACAATCAAGAGATGCCTTCATGAATGTAAATACAGAGGGTTTACAACAAGGTGCAAACCACTGATAACATTCAAGAACAGGAAAGCCAGATTAGACTTTGCCAGAAAACATCTAAAAAAGCCTCCCATGTTCTCGAATAAGATTCTTTGGAATATGAAAGAAATGGAATATTCTTCAATGGCCAAGTCAGTCGCCTGATCTCAACCCAATAGAGCTGCTTTTCACTTCCTGAAGACAAGACTGAAGGCAGAAAGACCCACAAACAAGCAGCGACTGAAGGTGGCTGCAGTGAAGGTCTGGCAAAGCATCTCCAGGAAGGAAACTCAGAATTTGAGTTTTGAGAACATGGGCTCCAGACTTCAGGCAGTCATTGACTGCAAAGGATTTTCATCCAAGTATTAAAATTATGGTTATATTTACAATTATGTCACTTTGTCCAAATACCTTTGAGCCCCTGAAAATGGAGGCACTTTGCTGAAAATGGCTGTAATTCCTAAATGGCAAATGCCATACTTTTGTGGAGCCTCTTAAAATAAAGCTGAAAGTCTACACTTCCATCACATCTTAATTGTTTTATTTCAAATCCATTGTGGTGATGTATAAAGGCAAAATCACACAAACTCTGTCACTGTCCAAATACTTCCGGACCTGACTGTATTTTTAACACTTTATCTTATTGAATACTTTTTCGTTTATTTGTATTATTTCTGAATACTCTGGCTTACGCATTCTGCTTTTTGGCTTGCTGCTGTAATCTGTGAATCTATCTATCTATCTATCTATCTATCTATAGCCATATGTCTATAGCTAAGAGTTAGCCACAAAAACAGGTGACTGGTAGAAATTCCACAGGCCTTTTTTTCTGTAAAAAAGTTATCCATGATTTAAAAAAAAAAAAAAAAAAGAAAAGAAAGTATACTACATACTTTTAATCTGAACCCTTTTCCTACATCAAGCTACATATGGAAAGTGGAAATTATGAAATTATAAACATGGAAATAATAATATGGTAATTATACATTTAAATGTTTTTTATTACCCTGAAATTTGAACACGGAAATGATAAAATCATAAATAAATTTCATCGCTGTTAAATCCCTGCCTACAAATGCATAATGGAGACTGAACATGTCATGGCTGAGTAGTTGGGTCTAATTGAGATGTTATTGTGTGCATTGTATTTTTGAGCTCAAAATGTTCCTTTAAAGAGTAGCGGTTAATAGATGGTTGTACTTTATTTCTGGTATGAAACTCTTACAACACTAGCTGGAACGTAAACAGATGAAAAACACTTGAAAAGCTGAACAAGCCCTCTTGCTCTAAACTCGGCGATGGACGGAGCGCGACTTAACTATTCATCGTCCGACGTGAATTAAACTGAAAAGACTCTCAGTCATGCTCTTATCTCCTTACCTTTCCATAGAAATCTGGTCTCTTACACAATAAAGTCGTAATATTGCATTCCTGGTGCACGTTAATGGTTTATGGAATTCCTCCGGCAGTGTGAAAATCCAAATCCAAATTGCACTTGTGTAGAAGTGAGTAGAAGTCTGAGGTCTGCTCTTGCAGGGTCACTGTGTTATAATTAGTGCAGGAGACACACACACACACACACACACACACACACACACACAAGGCTATCACCATACACACAGGCTAAATACAGATTGTGTGGCATTTGATTGTAAGTTCTGGTGCATCATGGTTCTGATGGATTGTTGATGTGCTGGCAGCCGGATTGAGATGATTTATCACTATCATTCAGCAGTGGTATGTGGACCAGATGAAATCGTTATGGACGCTGGCGCTGAGCCATCACTCATCTGAAATATTACCGTATAACAGCAGGAGTAAAGGCTACACAGAGAGCTGGCCTACTTTTACTACTGTTACTACTTTTACCACTACTTTAACTACTTTTACCATTTTACCACTTTTTTATATTTTTACCACTTTTAATACTTTCACCACATTTACTTCTTTGACCATTTTGACTACTTTGACTACCACAACCCAAACTGATGAGAAGACATCTCAGGCATGATGTGGATCAGAGGTTTATAAAGAACATGAGCTGGTTGGTTGCAGGGCTTGAGTACAGGATGTCTGAGGAGAAAGGGTGAAAAAATATAAAGGGCAGGAGCACGTACAGGCACCTTTTCTCGCACGTAGGGCAGAATATACAGCACTGCATCATGCTAGAAGGGCACTCTAGAGGGCACTTCATCTGTTTTCTTGCATAGAGCAGCACCCTAGATGGCATTTAATCATGCTTTTCATATTTGAAGGGCAGCCATTAGGGCTCTACACTGTAAGAACACCATAGATGGTAGGTTTGCGGTGTTTTTTTTAACCACTGGGGCACTAGGGGTGAAATCCAGGGCAGTCCTGCTGAAATATTTTATGACCGTTACAAAAGTTATTTTGTGGTGGTTACTGTAAAACGTGTGTCATATAATTGTTTTGTGCAGGACTTGTGCTATAATGATGCTTATTTATGTCAACATATTCGTCATTACATATTAAAACTGCCCCTTACGTCAAACAAATGCATCCCTTAGCTTGTTAACCCATCTTCTATTGGATTAACCAATCAGGATCATGCATTTTTCCCATTTCTGTTTGAAAGCTATTAGGCAGCTAGCTACACTCTGAGCTTAGGGATATCAGGGTAACAGCTGATGAAGTGCAGGAGGAGAAAATAAAGTGTAGATCTGGTTTTATAGGGTTTATCAATCATCTGGCTCGAAACAGTTGACAAAGTTTCTTATCTGATCTTTCCAGTAAATCCCCCCACACACATTCACACACACATTCACTCTGTACACTGACCTCTGATATTGTCAGTACAGAAATTTAGGGTTTAAATGTCAATCAGAACTTTGTGGTCAATGACTTAATGGACAATATCATGTTTGGAAACTACAGGGACAGAGTGGAGGTAATTAACCTCAGTCTCACAGATTAAAAAAAAAAATTCCCGGACATTTTTTTCAGGTTGGAATGATAAACATGTGAACACGTGGGATTGCTGTGTGTGTGTGTGTGTTGGGTGAATGCTAAACCCCTGTCTAAAATCGCTCCCTCTCTCAGTTTCTCTTGTGAATAGAGCAGCAGTAGAGAGACCAAATTCAGAGAAAATGCATCATTTTAACCTGCTGTCTTAAAGTTACACAGGATATGGGAACTGACTTGGGCTAAAATGTTCCTTTAAATCAGTTTATCTCGTCACCAAACAAAGCATTGAGAAAGATTCTTATCTTATCTTTCAGATACACACACACACACACACACACACACAAAGCTGACCTGGTTGATCAGAAGGTACATGGGACAATGTTACTCTGTACCCTGACCTCTGAAATTGTCAATACAGGAATGGTTAGTGAATTTCTCTCTAAAACTATTTAACGGTTCAAAAGTCATTATGAGAATTTTGTGGTCAATAACATAAAGGCCAACATTACGTTTGGAAACATCACAGTTAAGAGGGCTGTGTAGGGTTGGCCAAGAGACTTCGTTAATTAAATGTTTTGAAAATATATATAATTCCTGGATATTTTTGTTAAATGATAAATGAGATGAGTTGAAAATGTGGGTTTATTTAAGTGAGATGAGACACGGTGTCCAAAACACAGACAGCGAGAGAGACGAAATCAAACACAACACATCACAGTTGTCGCGATGCAGGTACGGTCGCAAGTGCAGATGTTCAATGTTTTAGTAAAAGTAGCAAACAAAACAGAGACGTAATCCAAGGGCAGAGTCAAGATTCAGGCAAGGGACAGGAAAATGAACACACAGCGTGAACTAGGGCAGGCAAGAGCAAACTAGAAAACCAGAAACTAGCTCAAAAACCAGAAAGAAAAACAATGAGTAAATGGCTTGGTCTCAATTGGCACCAAAGACACAGAGTGTTTACTTCACAGTGAGCACATGGAGTGAGAGTCCATATATACTGTGAGAGTGTCAGTGAGTCCAGGTGTGTGTAATCAGTAATCAGGTGAATGTGAACGTGAGAGAGTCTGTAGTGGCTCGGTGTTGTAGTCCTCGGCGGCCATGTTTGTAGGCCGCGCTGTATTCTGGGAATTGTAGTTAGACGCTGATTTCGGCGTTAAAATGACGATAGTGACCTACCAGCCTAAAGTTACACTGTCTAAGGGAACTGAAAGTATGAAAATACAGCAGTGTTACTGTAAATGTGATTTTCTTTATGAAAATAAAAACGCTTAATAATCAAAACTCTTTTAGCATTCATCTACAAGGCTAGTCACTCTGGTGTCCTGGGTGTGTGACAGAAAGCAGCTCTCATTATTATATACTGTTTTAATTGCCAACATCAGTAACTATCATAGCTACAAATGTATTGTAATATTTAGCCTAAAGTAATAACAGTTTCCATAAATAGTTCCTACACCAAAGTCTTAAAATGGTGTCATATTATCATGTAGCATCTGTTCTCATAAATGAGGTACTGGTATGGGAATGAGCAATGGTATACAAAGTACAAACATCTTGTACTTGAGTGAAAGTAGAGATTTTGATAACAGGCTACTCAAGTAAAAGTAGAAGTCTTCTGTTTTCTTCTGATTTCTACTTGAGTTAAAGTTCAAAGGTACCTTAATTTGACCTTAATTGTTCCAATTGTCCTTATTTAAGTATCCAAAGTAAAATTACTGAGTTATTTTAATTGTATTATGTTGATGTTCTCTGACTGCAGACCAAAACAAGAGTTTAGGAGTTAAAAAAAAAACTGACAAATATTTGTATTTATTAAACATGGCAGAATTGGTGAATTTTTGAACCTAGCGATTTTCTGTACCGCAGGGAGACACCGCATGCATTTGAAAACAAGGAGTAATTCTACTGTTCCAATATTTCAAACATATCTCTTAGATAAGGCCAAAGGAGTTGCACTACCCCAGCCTGGCTTGCTCCACAGAGCATTCAGATATTTTAGCCAGCCCAGTTTTATCGACGTCAGAGTAATACGTCACGATAAGTGACATGCTGCAGAAAGTAATCAATTAAATGTAGTGGAGTAAAAGTAGAAACTCGCCAAAAATGGAAGTACTTGAATAAAGTACAGATACTTCAAGAAGTACTTAAGTACAGTAAGGATTTACATGTACTCCGTTACTCTCCACCACTGGGAATGAGTAAACCAAAACCACTGTCAAGTTCAGCTGTCTTTGGCATTTTCATGGCATCAGTTTGGTACAGGTTTGGGGCGTAATGTAAATAACTTAGTGTGTTTCATCAGGAATATATTAGTTTAATGCCTATGTAATGACCAAACCCGTGGCAGGAAAAAAAACCTGAACTGGCATCCATAGAGCTGTATATAAGACAGGTGACAGAGCAAAGGGGCCTAGAAGAGAACCTTATGGGACACCATATTGTATTCTTTAATATATAAATGCTAACAAGTCTTTCTGCTAGTTAAGATACAAACCCTGCAAGAACTTGTCTAAACCTACAGGTTTTAAGGCCTGGCAATTAAAATAAGTATATAATTTCTTGTCATTACTATACTCTCTACCTACCCCACTAAGTGCTATGTCCATGTATATACACATTCACTGTATACCAACTAGCTGTATATGGTTGAAATGACAATAAAGCCACTTGACTTGACTTGAAATCTGTGTGTGGGAAAAGGTGTACTACACTATACGACCAAAAGTATGTGGACACCTGACCATCACACCCATGTGTGCTTGTTGAACATCCCATTTCCACTAGATGTTGGAGCGTGGCTGTGGAGATTTGTGTTCATTCAGCTACAAGAGCATTAGTGAGATCAGGCACTGATGTTGGGCGAGGAGGTCTGGGGTGCAGTCGGTGTTCCAGTTCATCCCAAAGGTGTTCAGTGTTCAGAGCTGTCCAACGCTCTCTAATGTACTATTCAGACAGGAATAGATTTCTGTTTTCAGAGTTCTTCTGTAATGATTATGATTGATTTACACAGGATAAGTTTTGTTTTGATCTTTATTATAAGCTTGTTGTAGGGCTCGTAGCTGCACATATTGCACTTGATTACTAGTAGATCACATGACCATAACATATCGGTAGGCTTTACCTGTGCTAGGAGCAGGTAAAAAACATGGACAATCCATGAAAACACGTGTTTTATTAGCAACAAGCTAGCCAGCTAACATTTGTGATCATTCGTGTTGATTCACATTTACATTTACGGCATTTGGCAGACACACATTTATCTCACTGATAATAGTTGAGCAGGTGAGGGTTAAGGGCCTTGCTCAAGGGCCCACGACCTTTAAGTCCAATCTCTTAACTACTGCCCTGAATTATTTACTTTCTCAGAACAGTGAACTGGTCAGTGTTATAGATTTAACCACCTAATGTTCTATATTGACTGATCTAATGTAAATACTACTATAAACTCATTTAAAGTAGTGAAGTGATATTTTATTTACTGTTCATGGTGTGAGTGGCCATGCTGACATGACATCATATGCTGCGCTCATGGTTAAGGAGACTTTCCTAACTTCCTGAGGAAAAATTCTAAGTTAATTCCAAGTTCTTAGGTTTTCCATGATCAAAATCCCGAGTTAAGAGCTTCAGTCAAACGCAGCATTACCTAAAACACTCGGATGTGCCACTTTTCTAAAAAAAAAAAAAAAAAAGTTTTCTATATTTAATTGTTCTGCATTTTAAACTCAGACTCGGTTTCAATGATGAACACTTCCTGGAGCGTCTTTATACTGAAGAAAAAGTGCAAGAAATATTGGAGTCTTTACCCACATATCAATTCAGATAGGATTTACATCATAAACTTTCCAGACGCATACATGCACAGGCTGTAAAAAATTACTCTTATGAAAGATTTGGACCAAAATCCCAGAGGCACTCCGGTAATAATAACACTATCCCACCTCCACATGTAAAACTAATCCAGTCTGAATAGGGCTTTATAAAAAAAAACCTTTCCGTACGCTCACCTGTGTCTGTGTGCTCAAGGTATACTCACATCTAGTTTACAAGAGATGAATTGTACAGAAACACACAGCAAAGGCATTCCTCTATCCATGCAGCTCCCCAAACCAAATATCCTTAAACCTACCAGAAGTGGCTTATGCTATGTCTGATTTTTCTGATGCTTTGACAATTTTATGCCACACACAGTCGAAGCTAGATTAAAGTACAGTATAGAGACTTCAGATCTTTCTGTGAACCATGACACAGCTCACAGTGCTCCAGTCAAAGAATCACTGCACTTCTGCATGATGAAATCTTAAATGTGCTTATTATCCATGGAAATGTCTGTTTTTAAGCAACAACAAAAAAAAAGATCTGATATCAATAATAATATAGAAATTATTATATAAAATAATACAGAGAATAAGAATTAGTCCCCTTACCTGTGTTGCCTCGGTGAATGAAGGCAAGAAAGTGAAATTGAAAGTCCTTGAACTCAAGCTTGAACTCACTTCTAAACACTCGCTTCATTCATTTCCTGATTTGAAAGGATGAATGGATTGGTCAGACACACTTTAAAAAAGAGGAGAGATTAATATTCATCCTGTAGACACAAGAAGAGCAGGAAAACTGGAAGGGAAAAAAAAAATGAGGGGAATTTTGTGTGCTTTGTTTTTACCACTTCTTCTCACCAACGTTGATTCAACCACATTACAGCACTGCACTGTCGAAGTCTGGATTCTGATTGGTCAGAAGGTGTGGATTAATTTTCTACAACAGGCTTATATTAATGCGCTGGTTCTAATACGTTATCGTTTCTATAGTAACAGCCCATTCACAGGGACTTGCACAGCGGACACTCGACATTTAAAGCAGGATTTTAAAATATATTATTGTTGATACAGTGGGGAAAACAAGTATTTGATCCCTTGCTGATTTTGTTGGTTTACCCACTAAGAAAGACTTGATCAGTCTGTAATTTTAATGGTAGGTGTATTCTAACATGTGGAGA
>CM040983.1:3366922-3381405 GCA_022985145.1 Pangasius djambal | reverse complement strand
TCTGTGCTTGCTAATAAGGGGTTTGCCGCAAAGTACTAAGCCCTTTTGGCAAGAGGGTTCAAATACTTATTTTCCTCAGTAAAATGCAAATAAATTAATACAAATTCTTTAAAGTCGATTTCTTGATTTTCTTTGTGATATTCTGTCTCAGCATGTTAGACTACACCTACCATTAATATTACAGACTGATCGAGTCTTTCTTAGTGGCCAAACCAACAAAATCAGCAAGGGATCAAATACTTGTTTTCCCCACTGTATTTCTGTGAGGAGACGTTTATATAGCATGTGTGGAAGGAGTCTCCAGTGTCAGCGATTGGAACAGTGAAGCTGTAACTATTTTGTAAGTTTTCCGACATCTTCAGGACTGAGGAGCTGGTGAGGGAACGACTGTTTTTAGCTGCTGTAACATAAGTGAGAACAGGAACGAACTTGTTCAGTGAACATTCCACAACGGTAAATGTAATTTTAACTGGATAAAAAGTACAACTGCTGTGGTATAAGAGAAATAAAAATAATCAGCTTTGGGATAACACCAACTTCATCAAACCACCACATTGTTGATTATTTTCCTGTAACATGTTTTATTCCTTATGTTTTTTTTTTGGGGAACAGGTTGTGACTGACAAACAGAAAACAAAAAATGATTTAACAGGTAGAATTTGAATTTGAATTTGAATAACTATAACAGTGAAATACCTAGATATACAGATATAGATATATGTTGGGTGATTTTTTTTAAACATTCCAATGTATGAAGCCATCAAATTAGTTCATATTCCTTTCTGTTTCAAAACTCACTTTTGTCCATGATCAGTATGCAAGCAATACAGCAGGCCAGGTTTAATAAAGCAGTTTTGAACTTCTGATTTAAAGAGTGCAAGTTAAAATAAAAATAAAACCATTACTCCTGAAAAAAACTGGTCCCAGGGTGGACTCACTTCCTTTTAGATCTTAACACTCATTTAAATACTTTGCATTCAGTTCCCTAACTGATTAATGTTCAGGTCGATTATATTTGTATGAAAGTGTTTGCTCCAGATGGGTCAGCTGATTTCAGTTTAGTGTTCAGCTGCATCAGTGCAACACATTTCACAGGAAATGGACGCCAGCTGCAGGCTAACCAGATCCTACAGTACTGTGTGTTTTGTGTTTAAATAAGAATGTAAATATTTGCTGTAGTGTAGCCGGGAATGGGCCGTTCAGATCCATTCAGATCTTTCATACAGAATTGAATAGGAGCAAATTTTGTGTTACAATACTGATGGTTTTAAAGCAGCTTTAGAAAACATCATTTTGTGACAGTTTGTGGCCCCAGCATGGCTGAACTAGGAACTTCACACCTCAATATTGAACATTTTTAATATTTAACTTCAATGTGATAGGTGTAGGACTCATAGACCTCAATGAGGCAGGAGTAGGAACTTGTAGATCTCAATATGGCTGGAGTAGGAGCTTGTAGACCTCAATATGGCTGGAGTAGGAGCTTGTAGGCCTCAGGATTGCAGGAATAGTAGCTTCTGTGCTTCAGGATGGAAGGAGTAGGAAGTGGTAGGAAAAGCAGCTTGTAGACCTCAGGATGGATGGAATATTAGCTTGTAAGCCTCAGGGTGGTGAGAGTAGGAGCTGTTAGACTTCAGGATGATGGAAGAAGGATTTTGCAGTCCCCAGGATGTCAGAGGTAGGAGCTGTTATACCTCAGCATGGCAGGAGTAGGAACTTGTAAGCCTCAGGATGGAAGTAACTGGAGCTTGTAGGCCTCAGGACGGCATGAGTAAGAATGTGTAGATCTTAGGATGGATGGAGTAGGAAAGTGCGGGCCTAAGGATGGAAGGAACAAAAACTTGAAGACCTCAGGATGGTGAGATTAGGAGCTTGTAAAACTTAGCATAGTGGAAGTAGGAACTTGCAGAGCTCAGCAAAGTAGGAGAAGGCACTTGTAAGACCTCAGGATGGTAAAAGTATGAGCTTGTAGGCCATGAAGGATGGCCTAGGTTGGAGTTTGTAGACATAAAGAAAACAGGAGTAGGAGCTTCCAGAATGTTGAAGCCTGTACAGATATTTTATTCTGACTTAAAATAAACCCACCTTTAATGTATACAGCAATAAATTATTTAACGAGGAAGAGTAGATAATTGATACAAAATACATTTTAAACCCCAAGTCAGCTACTTGATTATAAATAGTTGTAAACCATCTATTTCTGCCATATCATGAAATAGTTGAGAGAGCTGACTTTGCTGTTGAGGATTGGCACGAGACAGGTCTATCCAGTATCTGGAAGCCAGTATGCAAATTATGTGTGTGAGAAAAGCTTACAGGAAACTACCTGCTACACAGGAACGATTACACTCATAGATGATCCAGTTTATATTATCATCAGGCTGTTATTTATTATATTATGTATGATTTTTTTAATGATCTGGACAGACATTTCAAGGAAATGTTCTCCTCTGCTAACTGTACATCTTCAGTGAAATATCCATGTTATACATATTATAGTGAAATAAATTTAAATAACATTATATAATTACTAAAAAAAAAAGGGAAACTCTTTGCTATATCTAGCTAACCTGAATTAATTTGATATTAAATAAGCAAACTAGCTAGTGTTCTGTACATAAATAGCAAAATATAAATAGCTACATAGATAATGGTGCCATTAAATTAATATAAATTCATAAATTAATTAAATATAGGTATCTTGTTAGCATTACACCATAGGGTTGTCACTGGAGTAGCTCAATATAAATAGCTAAGTAACTGGGCATCTCCTCAGTCACCACATCAGCTATATACCGCATATCTTGCAGATATTTTTATATCATGTTGGACACTAAAAGACTGAAAACAGGAAATAAACTATGCAAAGTCAGTTCCAATACACATCACTTTAACCAGGCCTTATTTGAATCTTATTTGTGTACTCAAAAAGAGCATCTTGTATTATAAACAGTTTTTCTTCTGATGGCAGATGGATTTGGTTAAAATCAAAAAGCCATGGTGGCAGCAGAGGATTGTGGGTTATAGCGGTAGATGCCCGTGGGATTAATTTCCAAGAAACATGATACAGAATATAAATTTGTGTAAACTTAGACACACACACACACACACACACACAAGGTTGGGGGGGTTTTTAATGACCGCAACCAAGACAACATCACAACAAATACAAAAGCTCTGGATGTTAATGTGTCTGACCTTTAATAAGGTCCATTTCACATGATGTTTATGGCTCAAGAAGGAGAGCTCGCTGTATTTTCTGAACTATAAGATCCTTTTAGTTACACAGCAAAGCATTTATATGAATGGTTTAATTTTTTTTGCATTAGCCTGTTTGTAAAAAGCCCATTTGTTAAAGGATTTATGGTACCTGTCTGTATCTATCTGCTTAGTGCTCCAAATATCTGTATTTGTATTTAAACCTGTAATGCTGGTTTGGGTGTGGCCTAAACTAGAAGACTTTTTCTTTATGCCTCCTTAAACACTGGAAAACACTGGAAAAACCCCAGGGTTGACAGTTCCTCCACCTCAGCTACATCACTCCAGTTCATAATTCGTCTCACCTAGAGATGTGCATGGGACTGTTTATTAAATCCGGCTCGCTGCTTGTACCTGTCTGCGATATTTTCCATTTCCCAAAATATAAACAAACTAGTAGCCTATATTAATCCACTGTCACCCTGACCAGGCAGTTACTAAGGATGCTGTAAATGCACTGCATCATGGTAATGATTTGTTCTTCTTTATTTCTCCCACGAGCTTCAGTCAGATGTTAACACACCTTCCACAACAAGGCGACAGGCATATCGCTTTGTTGTTCTACTCAGACCCTGAAAGAATGCACACACTGCACACCGAATTTGCAAACCAAAGCTGGTTACAGCATCACAGCATGCTCTGGTTTGCAAATCCACAATGGGAGGTTTAAGTATGTTAAGCTATAAGCTCATTTCCTGAACAGGAACCTGGAAGTTTTATATAGGCATATATATTTTATATGCCTTTTACGCATCTCTCTCTCTCTCTCTCCCTCTCTCTCTCTCTGCCTGCGTGTGATGAGAGAGTTACTGAGCTGCAGCTGTGCAGGCTTATCTCTCTCCTGCATCTATCGTCAGATCTTTATATAACCAGTTGGTCTCATCTGAAACTCTCCTACACAAACACCGACACAACACAGAGACAATCGGCTTATCAGTGAGGTCACGAACCCGTAGGACAGCGTGAGCCCTTCGCCGGGCCTCCAAGGAAGAAGAGACACTAGCTGGAGTGTTTTATTTACTATAATAAAGGCACTAGATGGTAACCTTCAATCCCCAAATCTAGGGTTCAGCTCTTTAAAAACGAATCGTTAAAGAGAGAAGGGACACTAGCTAGTGCACATTTCACTGAAGTAAGTAGGGACACTATCTAGTGCACATTTCACTGAAATAAGCCAGGACACTATCTAGTGTACATTTCACTTAATTAAGAAGAGATATTATCTAGTGCACATTTCATTGGAGTAAGCAGAAACACTAACATCCCCTTGAAGTAGAAAGAGACACTAGCTAGTGGACATGTTTGTGTGGTGCATGTCCCATTAGATCTGACACTAGATCATAACAAGAGATAATGTGTGAAAGAATTCTTGTGTAAAGCTAATGTACATTCTTTTGAAGTAAATATTAACACTAGATAGTGCGCATAATCATGAAGTGAAATAATGTGTGCATTGTCTTGAAATAAAATAAGACGCTAGGTAGTAAATATTTGCGGTGTTGAACAGAAGTATCATGTGATCATCTCTCCTTGAAGTACAGAGACAGAAGGTAGTGCACATGTTTGGACTCACTGCCTCCTTCTGGCTGGCTCTGGAATTTCCCATCATGCTCTAGTGCATCCAGTAGAATGGGTTTTTGTGTGGGTTTAACAGAAGAAGGTTTGTATTTCCAGGTAGTTACAAGTCATTTAATGTCTTACACAGTGTTGATGAGTTGCAGGTTAGTAGCTGAGGCTGCTTCTGCGTTCACGTCTCCAGCTTGTCTCTCTCTCACACACACACACACACATAATAAGAGATAAGAAGACTCTTGTCTGTGAGTCAGATCATTTGACTCAGCTAACTAATAAGAGTTGACTCTTTCAGCTCCCAAGCGACACACTGGCTCTTTTTTCCCCCCGAAACCGAACAAAGTTTGATATTATTTTTAGTGCTTATTAATACCAACAAACACACACACACACACACACACACACACACACACAAACACAACCTCACACTCCCTTTTTAATAAAGATTTATTCCACAGGTCAGGCAAATATACATTTACATAATCAATCCTCACCTCTCTCTCTCTCTCTCTCTCTCTCTCTCTGTCTGCTGTGTCTCAAGTTAAATAACTCAAGAGTTCAAGACAAACACACACACGCACACACACACACACACACACACACAAACACACAAACACACACGCACACACACTGTTTATTTCTGAATTTAAAGGAAAAAATACTGATATAGTATAAGAACAATGACAATAACAATAATTATTTCTCATAACAATACTCAAATATCGTAATGCTTTTCCACGTTTTGTCTCTAAATCCTGTCACGCAGTCTTTAAGGTGCAACACGAAGACTCTGGATGATGTTGAGGATTAAACTGAACACTGCTGCACCATCACACGCAGTGAGAAAGACAGAAAACACTGTTGTTGTTTTTTTTTTCTTACAGGGTACGTAAATAAGATGAAGGTCCACATCTTTCTGTCTTTCAGTCTTTCAGCTAAAGCAGTCGCTCTGACGGTTTGGCACACACACTCTCACCGCTCATCTGCCTCGCGTACACGGCGGTAAAGCCTCGTCTGATTCCTCACAGCACTTCTGTAGGACATGAGAGAGAGAATACACTCAGCAAACACAGACACACACATCACACATCTGGCTTTTTTCTAGGAACAAGTGTACTCACACTGCGATCATGTGACACATTCGACTTATTAAGTGACTAATTACGTGAACGGGGTGAAAACTTATGCACTCACAACAACAGCTACTTTGTGTAGATTCATGACATAAATTCCCAGTTAAGTAATACTTGCAGATGTAGTAAACATAAAAAAAAAACCACACACAGTAAACAAAGTTTCCAGAGACACAGGACAGGTCGGATGTTTGCTTCTGCCAGAAGGTTAGGACTTGGAGCTTTAAACATGATGATGAATCGGTGTTTTGCGATGACAGTGTGAGTCTGTGGGTCTGAAATCTAATGGATACCTGAAAAGGGAAGTCCAAACTAAGAGCTTAAAATATCCTGCATGTGGGAGTGGACCAAGACCTTCTACACTTCTACAAGCCTCTCCAACCTTCACTGAACTTACACAAAGAGTTACAAAAAAAACTCGTACAAAAATATTAACTGTAAGCGTTAATATCTAAGTACAGTTACGTGCAGCTGAATAGGTTAGACATATAAAAAATAACCGTCATTGTTTCATTTATTAAATTAAGAGCCGTTAAATAAAGCAAATAACTTCATCAAGTGATCAAGCAGTTATTATAACCGGTGCAAATATTTTCACCTGCCACATGCTGAGGCTTCATCGGCCCCGCCTTCATAATGAAGGGCTCTCCTCCGTCAAAGGCCATGATTGGGTCAGTCGTGATGCTGCTCTGCGATTGGCCCTGCCCATTGCTGTTACTGCTGCTGTGATTGGTCAGCTGGATGATCTCCTCGAAGTCAGCAGGCTCTCCGTTGGAGGACAGGCCGTTGTGGTGTTTGGTATCCGGGACACCGTTTACCACAGGAGCAGAGTTCCAGGACACGGGGCTGAGAGGAGACACGGTACAGATAGTTTAACGTGCGTCTGCTTCATCAGTTCTTTCTAAACACTACTGAGTGATAAAGACATCTTTAATATAAGGTTAATATAACCTACTTTAACATATATACTGTACTATAATACATATTATTTTTTTTTATATACATACATACATACACCGATCAGCCATAACATTATGACCACCTGCCTAATATTGTGTTGGTCCCCCTTTTACTGCCAAAACAGCCCTGACCCGTCGAGGCATGGACTCCACTAGACCTCTGAAGGTGTGCTGTGGTATCTGGCCCAAAGACGTTAACAGCAGATCCTTTAAGTCCTGTAAGTTGAGAGGTGGGGCCTCCATGGATCGGACTTGATGGCCAGCACACCCCACAGATGTTCAATTGGATTGAGATCTGGGGAATTTGGAGGCCAAGTCAACACCTTGAACTCTTTATCATGTTCCTCGAACCATCCCTGAACAATTTTTGCAGTGTGGCAGGGCGCATTAACCTGCCGAAAGAGGTCACTTCCATTAGGGAATACCGTTGCCATGAAGGGGTGTACCTGGTCTGCAACAATGTTTAGGTAGGTGGTATGTGTCAAAATAGCATCCCCATGAATGCCAGGACCCAAAGTTTCCCAGCAGAACATTGCCCAGAGCATCACACTGCCTCCGCCAGCTTGCCTTCTTCCCATAGTGCATGCTGGTGCCATCTCTTCCCCAGGTAAGCGATGCACATGCACCCGGCCTTCCACATGATGTAAAAGAAAATGTGATTTATCGGACCAGGCCACTTTATTCCATTGCTCCGTGGTCAAGTTCTTATGCTCACCTGTCCATTGTAGGCACTTTTGGCAGTGGACAGGGGGTCAGCATGGACACTCTGACAGGTCTGTGGCTACGAAGCCCCATAGCACTGTGTGTCCTGACACCTTTCTATCATAGTCAGCTTTAACTTTTCAGCAATTTGTGCCTCAATAGCTCTTCTGTGGGATCAGACCAGATGGACTAGCCTTCACTCCCCACACACATCAGTGAGCCTTGGGCCCCATGACCCTGTCGCTGGTTCACCGGTTGTCCTTCCTTGGACCACTTTTGGTAGGTACTAACCACTGCATACCGGGAACACCGCACAAGACCTGCTGTTTTGGAGATGCTCTGACCCAGTCGTCTAGCCATCACAATTTGGCCGTTGTCAAAGTCTCTCTAATCCTTACACTTGCCCATTTTTCCTGTTTCCAAAACATCAACTTCGAGAACCGACTGGTCACTTGCTGCCTAATATATCTCAACCCTTGACAGGTGCTATTGTAACGAGATAATCAATATTATTCACTTCACCTGTCAGCGGTCATAATGTTATGGCTGATCGGTGTATATATATATATATATATGTATATATATATATATATATATATATATATATATATATATATATATATATATATACACACACACACACATAACATGCACATTTGTACATGCATTTACGGTAGCACTGCTACTCCAGTAATTATGGTATTATATTGTAGGATCCCATAGCAGCAGTCACGTGACATAGAAGAGGTTTTTATGAAGTTAATTACAAGGTTTCAGGGTCTTAAATATTACATGTTTACATGTTTATGATTACGGCGCTTCAACTGGTCACGTTTAAAGAAAACTACAATACTTTACATTGGATTAAAGGCATTTCAATTTTGTCAAGTAAATTATGTCAAGTATTCGGATTCTCTGTTAAATAATTACTGTAAGACTGCGAATGAGAGAAATGATCATTAGTGATTTAAATAATTAATGAATTTGTAGAAATATTATTCCTGATAGATCCGGCCTGTTTAATGTGCATTTTGGGAAAGTTTGCGAATAAAAGAAAGAACCCGTTCGTTTCCTGGAATTAATTCACCCACGCTACGCTACGTTTCCACTACATTTAGCATCATGACTGTATGAATCACAGTGGTCACAATGGAAACAGCATATTGTTTACCTCGCTTTCACCTCTCCCTGTGATTGGTTTAAACCTGGAGTGCTGTTGTTGTGATTGACTGACGGATTCAGAGCAGTGACAGAATCTGCAAAAGAGGTTAAATAAAACGTATAAATAAACATAGGCTAAATATTCAGTATTCTAAACTCCACCTTCTACATGATCATACTCTTATTCTGAAAACTCCTGTCTTATAAATGTCTGTGTTCCAGTATACTGAAGGCTGCAGACTGTTTTTTCTTTGTTTAATAGCACGGTAACAGTAAAAACCTGGACTGGATCCTGTTTCACTTTGGATAAAAATGTCTCACAAATGAATAAATGTACTCGCACATTAGGAACAAGAGGTGATACAATGTTTTTTGGAAAATTGTTATCACTGTAGACATTTCCTTCTATCATGTTGTATACTTTATATTTATACTTCTGTGTTGAACCATATTTATGGGTAATCGCAACACACAGAGGTGCAGAGATGGGTGACAAGTGTGTCGTGTGTATCTACGCTGCTGTTCATCAACCAATCCTGGTCGAGCAACAGTCTCAGAAATAAAGCTCCAAGCTGTTCTTTTCCTTGTTGGGGAAGTCATACTGTTAAAGAGGACATGTTTTGGACCTTCAGTATGTATCTTCTACCTTGGAAGGTCCAATTGTGTGCCTTAAATAATTTCCAAAGTATAAAAGGTGTCCCCTTAACAGTACGGTGCGGTGAAATAAAGGAGAGAAGGCTCGAGCTACACCAAGCTTACGAAATGTATTCTCATACATATATATTAAACTTTAGTGACTATATAACAAATATATAAACATATATATATATATATATATATATATATATATAAAACTACAGACAAGTGACAAATAAAAGAAAAAAACCTGTAATTCGTCACTCATCTGTATATACTGGAGTGAGTCAAATGAAAACCTTGTGACATAAATTAGAACTGAATCAAATGTATACATACTTTAAATAACTATCACTATTTTTCATTATATTACTTCATATAATAATAATTATTTTAACAGCAGTGGGGTGTAACATTTCCTCTGTAGTACTGTAGATGAAACTCTCTGTAGATGAAACTCTCTCCTAACAGCATGATATAAGCGACCGAGAATCCGGCAGTAAGTGATCCCCGGTGTTATCGCTTCTCCTGTTCATTCCTTCTTTCTGCACTGAAACACGAGACTTTCGGTCAGTTTTTCATTTCCTGCCCCCTGCTGGACCACGTATAAGTGTGACGCAAAAGCATAAACCAGGCGCGTAGTCTCGTAGCCGGTTTCTTCTTAAACACGTAAAGTAAAAGAGCCTCACGAGAGCCAGCTTACTTGTGTCTTTGCCGTTGAGCTGCGCTGGAGATTTGGCCTCCTTCTGCAATGAAACAGAGAAGATTATTAAAGTTTAAAGCTTTGTGACTGGTTTTTATATACAGAAATGAAGAGCTGCTCAATTGCAGGGCCGGGCGATATGACGATATTATATCAATATCGCGATAAAGTATGTCATGTCACAATACACTTTTCAGAGATATCATCAGCATCTTACCGGAAGTCGTTTGCAATGTCGCATTTATTTTTGTAGATGCTAAGAAAAGTTCGTATTAATGCTACACTACTGTACTGCTATTGTAGAAATGTCTTTAAGGATCGTGATATGATATATTTGTTATATTGCTCATCCCTCATTTCTGAGCTCATTGCTCATTTCTGATTGGCTGATGCATGTGTGACATTTCCTTATATTTCTTCACAATTAATTCCTCTGACAAATTTAATCAGAGTTTTAAGAGAACGCTTCTGATGTAACATAACCATACTGGAACTTAACCATGACAACAAGGATGTTAAAATGTAACTATGGCAACGAAGAATGAATGACAAGCATGTTCAGAAAAACGAAATTATTTATATTGTGTTTTAATGTTAATGTGACTGGAGAACTTTTGGAGCTCACCTTGTCTCCTGCGTCGCTCTTACGAGTTCTCTTCATGATCTCCTCCAGACGCTGTGCACACACACACACACACACACACACACGCACACACAAACACAAACACACACGCTATGGTTAATGTAACGTCCAGTTTGTTCTAGACTATATCTAATAGTATTCTCAGTCCCTCACCTTCTTCCTCTCCAGACGTTCCTGCTCTTCTTTCTGAAAGTGCTTCTCTCTCTCCAGCCTCTGACGCTCCGCCTCCTCTCGAGCCTTCGACTCCGCCTCCTCTCTCTGAAAAATAAATAGAAACCATAAAATATGGTCCACAATTTCTCCGCGAGTCATAAAAGTCCAACACAATGAACCACTGAACTGCAGAGGTATTAACATTTCCTCATCCTGCCACCAGGTGGAGGCAGAGTTCTACAACTGTCCCTTTCTCATTCATTTCATTACTTATAAGCGTTTTCTCACTATCCATCCATCCATTTTCTGGACCGCTTATCCTACACAGGGCTGTACGGAGCCTATCCCAGGGGGACTAGGGGCAGGGGACACCCTGGACGGGGTGCCAACCCATCGCAGGGCACAATCGCACACACACCCATTCACACACTACGGACAATTTAGAGATGCCAATGAGCCTACGACGCATGTCTGTGGACTGGGGGAGGAAACCGGAGTACGCGGAGGAAACCCCTGAAGCACAGGGAGAACATGCAAACTCCGCGCACGCAGGGTGGAGGCTGGAATCGAGCCCTCGACCCCGGAGGTGTGAGGCAAACAAGCTAAGTCACCGAGCCCCCCTTGTTTTCTTACTAATACTTTAAAAAAACAGACGTTGTATGAGTCAGAAACTGGGCCGAATATGTGCTGCAAATCACAGGTTTATATTGATGCACTCGTTCTAACACGTTGTCGTTTCCATGGTAACAGCTCATTCACAGAGACTTGTACAGCCGCTACAGACCCACATGATCTAAGTCTAGTATTAAATGAATCTAAACAAAAAACAGACACATAGTTGTTGACATGGTGAAGTTTTCTGTAAGGAGATATTTATGTAACATTTATGGAAGGAGTCTCCAGTATCAGCGAGTTTTTTTCGCCAAGATTTTCTCGACAACCTGAGAAGCTGTGTTTTTGGTCTTATTAGCTTCAAGAGAGAGAGAAATGAGAGGCTGGTGAGGGAACGACTGTTTACAGCTGCTGTAACGTACGTGAGGACAGGAACTAACTGCCTTTGCAGACGCTCCACAACATTAAATGTGGATGTAAAAGGATAAAAGTATGATGTTTTGTTCTTTAATAAATTTTTTTAAAAATTGTACTCGTTGACACATTACTGTGGTGTAAGAGGAATAAAACACTTGGGGACATGCTGTTATAGGAAAATAATCAACTATAGGGTGGTAACAGTAACTCTGCTTCATCACACTGCGCTGCGGTTGATTATTTGCACTAAACGTGCTAATGTACACACCACACAGTAAATGCTGCTGTTTATACACGTAGTTGTGCTTCATTTCGTATTTATTCTCATCGTTGTTGTGTGTGCTTGTGTGTGTGTGTGCATGCAGGGGAACATTGTTTCTCGAAGCTTACATCTTCACCAGTGTGTGACGGTGATAAATGCAAACTAAAGCCCCAAACCCTGCAGTGCTGATGCTGGTCACATGCCCCACTGGGCATATAATTATAACAATATCCTTTCTGTTAAAAGAAAACTGTGATTATATCACCAAATCCCGCCCAACGTGCGAGACTGTGTACAGCAGGGTTGTCACGGTAACCAGGTTGCCACCGATCATGCTGGCATCCTATTTTTCTTCTCCACCTCACTCTCATCGTCAGCGACCCACACTACTCTGGTATAAATTATAAGTTTGTAAGCTATAAACCTGGCCGCAAATCGCACAGTAAAATCAGATTGATTTTTTAATGATTTGGCTCTACATACAAGCCTCATACATAAATACGGCCAACGGCTTTCTCATATGAGTGAGAGATTTATTTTAACTGCCAGCTGCCTTTGCTAATTTATTTCTAGCCTGTGCCATACTAGACTCATAATTTTCTTTTGCTAAGCTGTTGTTAGTTTTCTCATTTGAATGGAATGGAAGTAAAATGTAAATATTGATGCAATATAAGCCTATTTCACACGCAATTTAAAATAACACCGCTCTAATTTTCGAATGAGCAATAACACTGTGTGTTGAGGATTAGTGCTGATCTCTGTCCCTTTGTCCTTCTCTCTCTTTCCATCTCTCTTTCTCTGTCCCTTTGTCCTTCTCTCTCTTTCCATCTCTCTCTTTCTGTCCCCTTGTCCTTCTCTCTCTCTTTCCATCTCTCTTTCTCTGTCCCTTTGTCCTTCTCTCTCTTTCCATCTCTCTCTTTCTCTGTCCCTTTGTCCTTCTCTCTCTTTCCATCTCTCTCTTTCTCTGTCCCTTTGTCCTTCTCTCTCTTTCCATCTCTCTCTTTCTCTGTCCCTTTGTCCTTCTCTCTCTTTCCATCTCTCTCTTTCTCTGTCCCTTTGTCCTTCTCTCTCTTTCCATCTCTCTCTTTCTCTGTCCCCTTTGTCCTTCTCTCTCTTTCCATCTCTCTCTTTCTCTGTCCCCTCGTACGTCTCTTTCTCTTTCCATCTCTCTCTTTCTCTGTCCCTTTGTCCTTCTCTCTTTCCATCTCTCTCTTTCTCTGTCCCCTTGTACTTCTCTTTCTCTTTCCATCTCTTTCTTTCTCTGTCCTCTTGTCCTTCTCTCTCTCTTTCCATCCTGTTCCTGCTCTCTCTCTTTCCCTTCCTTCTTTCTCAAATGGTGTATTCTACTCCCTCTGTTTTTTATGTCCTTTTTCTCTCGCCCCCTCCCCTCTCTCTCTCACTCTATCCGTCACCCTGTAGGAGGGTGAGTGTGAGGGTGAGACGGGCCTTTCACATTGCTCATGGCTATTGTCTGTGTGTCTCTGTGCTGATTTAATGCACCTCCGTGAGCTCTGCTTTCCCATTAAACTGAATCCCACAGAACCCGAAAAGGAGAAGAAAGAGAAAAGAGAGAGCATACTTTGTGCTGTGCAGTTAAAGAGGAGCTGCTCGGGAAAATCAAGAGCACAAAACTCTACAAGAAAAAAAAAACCCACTGCAGATCGGCATGCAGCATTTCTGTGGAATAATGATAATGATGTAAAGATTCTCCTTTCCCATGGCGCTCACCTGTTTCTGGAGACGCATGTTCTCCTCCTGCTCGGCGCGAGCTCTCTCCTGCGCCTCCTTCTCCTCCTGTAGACGCTGTTGCTCCGCCATTAACCGCTGTTCCTCCTCCCTGCGCCTCCTCTCCTCCTCCTCACGCTGAGCGCGCTCCTCCTGTAGAGCTCTGAGAGGAAACACACACACACACACAGGGATTAAACACATTAAAAACATTAAAGACATACTGTGAAACATAACATATAACAAGTCATTAATGTATAAAGAGTCCCAGTAGATAACAAACATACAGTGTCTTAAATAATTACAAACCTAAAATCTAGATAACATCAAAAGGGATATGTATTAACTGATCATTTAAAAACATAAAAACACAAAAAAAGTGCAAAGACTGGGTGAGGCCTTTATATTATTTATGACTGTAGGTTGCATGCAGATTTAATGCACCTTGGGGTATCAGTAGATCTAGAGTAGGTTTTTTAATGATTTCATTCATAAGCACTAATGCTGTCAACGTTTCAAAAGAGTACAGATTCACATTCACACAAAA
>CM040983.1:3349155-3359363 GCA_022985145.1 Pangasius djambal | reverse complement strand
AATGCCAGTTTTACAAATAGAAGAAAGCAGAAATTGATCTTACTCTGGTAAGAAGGTTAGTTAGTTAGTATACCAACCTCCAGTAAAGTACTTCAGGGGGTCTAGTACTAAAGAAAATTAATGTAAGCTAATAGTGTATTGATACAGCTCATACGATGGTGATGGGGTTACAACGTGTGAGGTATAGATGAGTGAAAAGGCAAAACTATGTATCAGGATACATCAAGACATAAAGAAAAACTGTATTTTTGTAATCATTTACAAAAATACTATATTTAATGAGCAACTGGTAAAAACATTGGGCCTCATTTATCAATCTGGTAACAAAATTGTTTTTGCAGGAGCATATACACAAAAAAATATCATTCATGCATATCTAGCTGGAAACAATGTTAGTATCCTGTGTTCGCTCCTGAGTTTGTATAAATTTATGTACAAGAGGACTTAGATATGTGAACCTCAACTGATTGGCTTTAAATTGTATAATTACTGATGAATTACTGCAAGGTACGCCATCAAGGTTAAATGTAGATCAGCTGTGCTGTGAATGCGCTTGATAATTTTTGGGTGATTTTTGGTCGGCATAGATCCACATACACATGAGGATAAAGTAAATTAGCATTACGTAAGCTTTTGTAAATCTGATGGGTTTTTCTTTGGCTTTTTGGCACAGAACTTACAACAAGTTACTGTACTATAGATAAATGAGGCCCACTATTCAAAGTTAGTCCCAGAATAGCATACTGTAAACTCACATATTGCAACATCCATGTCATATGATCACAAACCGGCACATACACACACACACACACACACACTATCCACACCACAACCACATCACCAAGCATGTACAACAGCATTATGACCAACAGTCGGCGTCACTCTGCCCTCTCACACACACGCGATAATAAACGAGAGAGGCTCAGCACTTATACGTAAGAATCCATTGCAGTGACCGCCGGCTGTCTCACTGAACTCTCACGCCTGATTTCATTTCAGTTTCATTTGGTGAAAAGGTTGAATCTAGAATCCGTACAGGCTTTTCGATTTGTCCCTCTGAAGGAAACATATAAGAAGAACGCCCTAAGGTGGTTAAGAACCAGTAAATATAACCAGTAAGTAATCCAAGAGGAACAATTATTTCTAAAAATGTAGAGCACTGCTCCATGGTGGTTTTTCAATGCCTCCAACATCTACAGCATGGGATTTGTACGCTCTGAATGCAGACTCAGCAAACTGATCTGATATTTCAGCGAACTGATCCGACTTGGAAAGACACTGTAGCACACCCAATAAATGTATGAATAAAAAACTGGCCATAATTCAGAGACTCTGGAGGATTATGCAATCACTTGCATTTATGTAAATTATACAGCTAAAGGCAGCTCACAAACCCGAGACCAGCAGCAGGGCAAGAGACACTATCTGAGAAAGAGGAGAGTTTTCACAGACTTTCACAGAGTTTTAATTTTATTTTTCCTCTCAGGTCTGATTAGCGAATTGACAACAAGGTTTGTTTCGTTCAGAGTTCAGACAACTAATCGAATGTGTTAGCGTGAAGCGCTGTTTAGCAAAAATAAACATTAAAATTTAACTGTTGTTCATTCAGTCATGTTAGTTTCTTATCCAGGTGTTTGTTAGCAAGGAATTTTATGTAACTGGAACTTTGTAGCTTTAGATTGAACCCCACTGATTTACAGGCATCTCCTTTCAGTGATCAAGGAGGAGGAAGAAAGAGGAAAAGAGATCGCCAGTTCTTTGGAGGAACCCTAAATGCTCAACAATGACACACAAACACTTATGCCATGAAGCTGCTGAATCAGAACCAGTTGACTGGTTGGTGGAAATTATGATAGTGGAGTGAAGCCTGTGTGTGTGTGTGTGTGTGTGTGTGTGTGTGTGTGTGTGTGTGTGTGTGAAATACACCCAATGACACCAGTCCACTGGGTAAAAACACAAGGCAAATATATTCTAATCCTCTCCTCTCCCTCCTCCTGCTATTAACATGATCACTATTACTGAAAAGCACTCACTCTCTCTGCGAGACGTCTGGTTCAGTCCTCCAGCCCAGGACCATCTCTGCTGTCTGATCTCAGCCCACGTCTTCTTAGTCGACCGTTTGATAGCAGACTCGTATCTCTCCTGCACAGAACACACAAACCATCTGTCCAGAGAGCTTTCATAACACGCTTAATAATAATAGTGGTGTGTTTCATTCATCCGTCCTGAGTCACGTATTATTACAATTACTACACGTATTATTACACATATTATTATTATTATTATTATTATTATTATTATTATCAGCCTTAATTAAATAGTAATGCAAAAATACAGATGAAGAGCAAACTAAATAAGATTAAAAAAATGATCAGGCAGACAAATAAACTAATATTAAAAGACTAAAACCTAAAATGGGGGTTAATTATTTAAAGAATGAAAAATAAAACAAAGACTGAAATAAAAAAAAAAGTAAAAATTTTTTTTATATCCTTCACATGGATATAAAAAAGCAAGCAAAAAGACCCCAAAAAAAAAGAACTATAAAAGTAAACTAAGTTTCTTTTAAATGACAAAAAAAAACCAAAGGCTTCAATAAATAAATTAAAAATAACAAACAGGCTTCACTAAAAAGTAACAGACGACTTAGTAAAAGGACTGAGAAAGACTAAAAATGCTGATTGAAATAATAAAAAGACTAAAAGATTAATAAAATGAAAGGCACTAAAACCTACAGAAAAAACAGGCCCAGATTAAGAAAAAGAGACTAAAAGCAAATTACTAAAAGCAAAAAGGCAGACTACTAGATAAGAAAAGACTGAAAAGTAAATAAGGCAAAGATCAGACTAAAAGATAGAAAAGGAGGCTAATAGTAGAGAAAAAGACCTTTTTAATTAAAAAATAAAAACAGACTCAATGAAATACTAAAAAAAAGGAAGATATAGACTTGGTTAAAAAGGTTAAAAGCAAACTAAAAAGATAAAGAGAAAAAGAAAGAGAAAGAAAGAGACTGAAGCACTGAGTCCTGACCTTGTTCTTCTCCAGTTTCTGTCTCTGTTTCTCCTCGAGGAGCGCTCTGCGTTTCTCAGCCCGGAGTCTCTGCTCCTCCAGCCTCCTCCTCCTCTCCTCCAGCTGGCTCTCCCTCAGACGCCGAGCCTTCTCCTCCTTCTCCAGCCACTGAGCTTTCTTCATCGCTGCGGAGGAGGAGGAGAAATATGGAGCTTTCATTTTAACCACACTGACACACACAGGGTGGTGTTACAGCACGCAGCATTAATTACTCCATCTAATTCTCCTCAGGGAGCATGGGGTAAAATACAATAACGTTTCTATGATACCACGAACAGACAGCACCTGAACTCACTGATCTGAGAACTGTCTTAATGGGCAATTTAAATAGTGCGAAAAATGGTTGTTTGATTTACGTGTTACATGCTTGGATTTGTAGGCAGGTTAGCAAAACAAGCTAACTGTACTAGCTACGTACTCTCCAGAGGCAACGATCTCTGCTACTTCCTTAAAGGCTTCATTTTTCTTCATAACATCTCGATACACATTTAATGAGACGTCATGTATGAGAGGATAAAACGAAACAAAATCACTTTGGTCAATGAAAGTTGCTTTTAAATGTGCGCTTTAAATCAATGAGTTGACCTTAAACCTTGGTTTTATTTTTAAGTCAAACAGTAAATAGGAAATTATTGCAGGTAGGAAATAAAGTTGTGAGCGGGGAACTGAAGAAACGTCGGACCACACCCCCCATAGGACCGGTCCGAAGCATCGGCAGAGACGACTGTTTAGATTTGTCACTTTACAGCATCATAACTAATCATAACTAGCCGTGGCTAGAGTTGTAATACATTCACTCTTTCTGTCTAACTGTATAGACTCATGTTTTGATGCTTCATTACTGTCTGCTAATTATTTTTAATCTGGCCAGATTTTACCAACTGCGTCATCTGGGATCATAATCACACCAAGTGCTTTGAGCTCAGTGCACCCCCGACTGAGACAACTGCAAATGAGAGCAATAAAACCTCGCGTTTCTGCCTCACGGCTGTCCCACTGCACACCACGGACCTCATTTCACTTGCTGATCAAATAATGATTAAAAAGCGATCAGGGTTCCTTATTTACATTTCCCAGCATGCTGTGCAGCAGCTGCTTACATTCTCCTTGAAAGAGAAAAACATTTGATATGCCATAGCGGTATTTCCTGTTTTCCAGTGCCCTAAGCATGACAACACACACATACATACACACACACACACACACACACACTGGGGTCAGGCCAGATGGGACTGAGGAATGCAAACCTCCCTAAGGAACTGCTTTGATTTACAGGAAGTTCAGTTCACCAAAGCTTCTTATTCTACTGTGTTTTACCCTGTGTTTCTGTCCTGTTTCCTCGTGGACTTCCTGTTACAAAACACGAGTGTGTAACCGCACACATCTCACATAAATGTCCACAAGGGTCTGATGAGGACATTACAGGGAGTAGATTCTTAATCTGAATGTCTGAATTTCTTTGTCAATTTGTACAGTCTATTTCCTTTCAGCTTTATAGAG
This sequence comes from Pangasius djambal, assembly GCA_022985145.1. Classification (NCBI taxonomy): domain Eukaryota; kingdom Metazoa; phylum Chordata; class Actinopteri; order Siluriformes; family Pangasiidae; genus Pangasius; species Pangasius djambal. Next base: position 3,354,794 of record CM040983.1, on the reverse strand, counting down.
CCATTTCCTCCTAGCTGGCTTGCTAACTAGCCATTGTTCTAACTAGCTAGCATTGTAATTAGCTAGCCTGCTCCATAGCTAGCATGATAATTAACTAGCACGGGAATGGCTAGCGGGATAAAACGGAACTCTGGAGCAGCTGGAGTGAAAAAAACCAAAAACAATATAAATATTGCAAATTATTAGAGACTGACACTGGAGACTCCTTCCCTAAAATATTAATCGAAATCTTTGGACCAATCAGAATTCAGAATTCTACAGTACCACAGGACGTATAAATATATAGAAATACAGGCTTTCTAGTGTGACATCCTCTCATATCCTTCCATAATACGACAGTCTTCATTTTAGATCATTTGCTTTTTTTTCTTTTTAAATTCAAGGACAATCAACGTTTTACTGCACATCTGCAGTTTTGTAAAATATTAGAGATTACTGTGAACACAAAACACTGTAATCCTTTTAGCTTTACATGTTAGCTTAGCCATTCTGAGCTAAAGAAAACAGCGTGGGTGAACAGAGGAACAGAGTTTAGGTATTAAAATAATTCCCTTTCATCTGTGCAGCAGAGTCGGCTTTCCGCGTTACGTTTGCTGGGATTTTCACTCCCCTAAAGACAGATAAAGGGCTTTGTGGAGGATTTTAAAATGACTGCATTGCGGCACTAGAAGAGCTGGATGTCGGGTTTTATGGAGTTACAGCTCTAAAAACAGCTGATCTAACAGCTGATAAACATCTGGAATAGGCAAATTGATGGATGATGTAATTCTGTCTAACCCGAAGGGCCATTTTTCTGCCTGTAAAAGGAAGATCTTTATCACGGAAGCTCTGTCGCTGATTTATAAGGGCTGATCCGTGCATGCAGTGTCATTCACACCCATTTCCTACTTTGTGAAGCTATATATATATATACATATAGATATATATATATAGATAGATAGATAGATAGATAGATAGATATCTGACTGTGAAATGTAGGAGTAGGGGTAATATATGGGGCTACCATCTTAAGCCACACCGGTTGTCAATCATCTCTCAACTGGTAGTTCACGGATGTCTTAAACTCGTAAACGTCCCGGCCCCCTTTGAAACCTTGCCTACATACATGCTTTTCATCTAGCTATAGGATATAATCATTTATAAACATAATCATTTATCCTTTATTTTCTTACTGTAACAGACATTGTATATCATAGCCACACACCTACATTCGCATGCATTAATGAATTAAAGGAATACTCCAGTGTTTTTCAACCTAATCCCTAATCGCCATATTTGTTCAAGATGGCACTAAGGAAGGCTGCCTACGTTAGTGCTCGCAACGCACACTGCAACTGTTGTGTATTTTATCTTGTTTTTTATCTTGGTTTTCTCTACCTCACACACAGACACACAGACACAAACAGTTTGCACTATGGACAAATGAATCTTTTGCACACTTGCACTATGAGACACTACAGCTCTGTATATCTGTTTATTGTTTTTTAACATGTTCTATTTATGCATATTCATATTCTGCATTTCGTTCCTCTAAAGGCTGCTAAACTTTTTTACATAATAGTCTACTAGTTTTTATTCTATTTTATTTTATATTCTGTTTTTATTATGTATCATTGCTGCACTGTGAGATGAGGCATTAAGGAACAACATTTCACTACATTACATCACATTTATGTATTTTTTACATGACAAACAAAGAAACTTGAACCTTGAACCTTGTTGTGTGTGTATGCGAATGTCACGATTTGGAATTTTCACAGTATGATAAACTAGTCTGAAAATATCACGGTTTCACGATAATGTGGTAATGATCGACCATTTCAAAACTCACAAGCTGGTAGGGAAAATTTTAAAAAAAATTTATTGCAAAAGTCTCTTTGCACATGCTTGCTCATAAAACCAAAATCAAAAGGAAGCAAAAAGATCAAATACTCAAATTGTTTTTATTTTCTTCTTTTTAAGAACGAAATTTCCATAAAATGTCCATAAAATCAGTATGAAAGAGAGAGCGGTTATGTGGAAAAGGAAAAAAGAAAAGCCAAAAGAAAAGTGTGTAGCAGCTAGCGTCTGGTCAGCTAACGGCAGCTACTGGAGTGGGTCAACAACTGCCCCTGTAGTTTTCCATTCATTTCCCACTACAGAAAACTTCTTCACCAGTGGTAATCATACAAACACTGCAGATGTGGTGGTGAAAGTGCTGTGGTTCTTTTGATAAAAGGCTGTTTATAGAAGAATAGTCACCATGAAGCAGTTTTCCATCTGCACAACATATTTCCCACATGCAGCAGCAGCTGGTGTGTACATACTGGAAATTCTACTCAATATCATCTGCTTCATACTTAATGCTGTTTGCAGTAAATGTTCTTCTGCTTTTAGTGTGTTGAACATTAAGCTGCATTGATTAAGCTGAGTTGATTTGAATTGAGTTCAGATGAACTGAGTTGATTTGAATTGAGTTCAGCTGAACTGAGTTGAGTTGAATTGAGTTCAGCTGAACTGAGTTTATTTGAATTCAGTTTAGTTGAACTGAGTTGAGTAGAGATGAGTTCAGCTGAACTGAGGTGAATTGAGTTTAACTGAACTAAGCTTAGTTGAGTTCATCTGAACTGATCCAGCTGAACTGAACTGAGATTAGTTGAGTTAAACTAAGTTGATTTCAGCTGAATTCGGTTGAGTTGAAATGAGTGGGAATGGATTAAATTAAACAGGAATCAGTTCAGTTGGATTAAGTTGTACTTGATTGAATTTATTTTAACTGAATTTAACTGAAAGTCATTGGACTTCATTAACATGATTTAAACTGAGTTGAACTTGATTGAAGGAACCAAAAAACTCTCTGCTGTTTAACAGGTCTGATGTGAACAAGAAACAATTAAGATAAGAGAAAATGAATATTCATTCCTACATCTGACAACATATAAGATTTTCGTGATGGATAAAATAATTTTTGTCCTGTTAGTGTTGCCTTAGCAGCTGTATTGGTTCCTGAGCTGAAGCCTTTACTACCGTCCTGATCTTAATATCAATTTGTAAATTCATCCTAAAAAGTCATTATCATTTAGCTTTAACATGGCTTTTAGTGCTGAAACTTTTTAATTTACTGTATAAGTAAATTAAGCTGCAGCTATAATACAAAAAAAAAAAATTTTAATGGGTTTACATTTTAGCACTTTACACATATTTTGAATTAGTTAGTTGATGAAAACTAGTAAAGCTATGGAAATGTCCTCATTCACTTTATAATAAGTTTTGTTTGATTACTGCTGCTACAATAATGCTAATTGTAATGTATTAATAGCAAGCTAACTGTAATGATAATTTACCACATTGGGAGGTCAAACTACCGTAATTTCTGGAGTAGCATGCTACCATAAAACCACTAAGAAATCAGAATATAATTAGGCCAATTTAGATAATATAACATATACAGTATATTGGTATACCACATAAGTCACAGCACCAACCAGAAGACAAAAAATAGTTTAGTCCAGAAAATACGGTAATTCACATAAAGGAGGACCAAGGAGATGATTACGATGACAAATGAGGAAATCTGATTAAAAATATTATATTGAAATGAGGTTTGAGCAATGAAACCACCACCTTTTTCAAATGCTGTCATGTATCTTACCTTGCTCATAGGTTCTCTGTTCTGAAGCATTAAAAACAACGAAGAAGAACAGCTGTCAAGATTCAATCCCTCACTTCTGTAGCTATGCTAAAAGTAGGGCTGGAGAATATTCACTAACTTCCATTACAAGCTGATATAACACATATAATTACTGTGTATACATCAGACACGGTTTCCTATTAAATGCTACGTTTCCATGTAAATAAATTTATATATTTAAAAAAACACCATAACATTTAATCAGTCTGAATTAATACATATCTGAATTAATTAGAGATTTCACGCTACACCTAGAATAACATAACTTCAGATAAAAAGGGATGGATGTGTGGGTATGTGGCGCAACTGTGACGACTATTGATGTAAATTTTAAGATGTCTAAATGCATTCTTGCATTATTCAGTGAATAAATTATCTCATTAGCACTCAAATGCCTTGTTCGGAAGGACAGAGGGTAACAGGTCCTTGCTCTAATTAAACATTTGCATTAAAAACCTACAGCTCAGACCCATGATCAGCTGAGGAGTGTCTTACCCATGTACTTGGCCCTCTCCTCTCTCCTCTGTTTTGCCAGCTTCTGTTTCTGCTCCGAGCTCATCCCATCTGTGTAACGTCAAAACACATAATAATAACATGAATAATAACAACACTAATAGTGTTGGTCATAAGCATCATAATAGCAAAAGCAACAACAGCACGAGTGTTACCCACTATCTCTCAGGTGCTGATATGTGTACATCTATTTTGAAATCAGTGTCACTGTAAGCCACACCTGAAGAAGGCCTGTATTCTTTCCAATAAGGTCAGCTCTCTTAAAAGGGATAAGAGTTTGGAAGTTGGAGGCAAGAATTTCATTGTGTTCTTTTTTAATTTTATCACAGTATAGGAGGACATGCATCACTGTCTCGACCGGCACTGGTTGGAGTGTTTCTTTGGCTTTTCAAGATCATTCTGCAGAATACTGTATGCAGAGTTTCAGTCAGATGCTTGTTCCATTTAGTGTACCCATAAAGAGAACCCTTTTTCCCAAGAGTGTATGCATTAACTGGGTAAGTGTTTGGTGCAAACTCCAAATTATTGGTATTTATTTGCTTCTAAAAAAAGTAAAACCTGTCAAGTAAAAACTCTCTTTGAACTTTAAAGGTTCATTGGATAATTAAGGTTGTTCTACTTGGAACCCTTTCCTAAAAGAAAACACTCTGTTGTAGAGATCTACATAGAACCTTTAAGGCAGGGGTCTTCAATCTTATCCACAAAGGGCCACTGTGGCTGAAGGCTTTCATTCCAGCCAAATAAGAGGTACACTTGATAGTTGTTTGGAGACTAAGATAAACTTATTAAACAAGTGGAATTAGGTTGGTTTGAATGAAAGCCTGCAGCCACAGTGGCCCTTTGTGGACAAGATTGAAAACCCCTGCTTAAAAGGTTCCCCTAGAAGGACAACCCTTACATGTATGGTGACTGAGTGGACTCCAGACTTCACTGCCACTCAGCACAGTGGACTGGACGACACTATCAAATAATTTGCACCAGCTTGAGAAGGGGATACCAATATTGTAATGATTTTTTTCATTGTTGTGTTATATGTGCTTTTTCCTTTAGAGCAGTCACTGCCATGCTGAAAGTCCCTGATGAGGTAAGGACGAGGACAAGGTAAGTGCCGAGGTAAGTGTACTGCCTTATGTGCTCTAAGACGGTGCTGCCGAGGGTGAACTTATATCTACACTGTATGGCCAAAAGTTCGTGCACACCTAACCATCACACCCATATGAGCTTGTTGAACGTCCCGTTCCAGATTTATTCCCCCTTTGCTGTTGTAATAAGCTCCACTCTTCTGAGACGGCTTTCCACTAGATGTTGGAGCGTGGCTGTGGGGATTTGTGTTCATTCAGCTACAAGAGCATTAGTGAGATCAGGCGCTGATGTTGGTGAGGAGGTCTGGGGTGCAGTCGGTGTTCCAGTTCATCCCAAAGGTGTTCAGTGGGGTTGAGGTCAGGGCTCTGTGCAG
>CM040983.1:3335041-3345528 GCA_022985145.1 Pangasius djambal | reverse complement strand
CTACTTTCTCACCTGTGTATAGTCTCTCACCTGTGTCTACTTTTTCACCTCTGTCTACTTTCAAACCTGTGTCCAGTCTCTCACTTGTGTCTAGTGTCTTACCTGTGTTTATTTTCTCATGTTTGCCTAGTTTCTTGCCTCTGTCTTACTTGTGTCTTGTTCAGATGATACCAGTGAATATACAGCCCTCTATGTCATTCCATTTACCTTGTGCTCCTGGCTGTCCATATCCCCCTCCACCTGTCTTTTCTTTCCTCATTATAAATGGGGGTTCCAGTTTCCTGGGGGTTAACAGCTTCCTAACTAGCTAGAGATTTTAGCTTACTTAGTCCTACTATGTCCCACTATAGAGTGTCTTTCACTCTAAATATGTCCATTCAGACGTATTTCTTGCATTACGATGTGTGTGTGTGTTTACACTAGAATGAGTGTGTGTATGTATGTTCCTCTGTGCTATCCTATGCAGCTTATGCAAGATTCACCACGCGAATCTAACACGGGACAGTCTGTTGCTATGGCAACTTCTCACTAAGATGGTGGTGGAACACACTTGGGACTGTCAGACTGTTTGAGAATGCTTGTCTACACACACACACACACACACACAGCAGAAAAACTGCAGCCGTCGTGTTCTGCCTTCCTGCTCTAAACAAACAATGACTTGGCGCCGAGCCACAACCATCTGGTCGATTAAAAGCAAAACAGAAAGAAGATTCACGAAGAGTCACGATGGCGTGCACCGCCGTGTGCTCCAGTACGATGTAGTGTTTGGAAAAACAACCAGCTACTTGTAATTGTTTGAGTCTGCTGAGCCGTGGCTGCGCTACAGTTATTCCGCATTGCCGTTGTCATTAAGCTGAATGGTGTGGAACAGAATCAATAGGTATCAGTGCTGTATCATGCTGCTGCGCAAACTCACTGCATCGAGGGACAGGAATACACTTGGGTTCAATTCAGACTAACTATCACACATACGCATGGTTTAATCTGTTTAAATGGATCCATGGCGTGTTCTCTTCCTCAGTGCAGCTTTTTAGGCAGGTGAGAACACAGGAATCACACTCGGGTCCGAGAGCATCTAAGCGAGGAACTCTGAATCGATTCACCGCATGACGTGAATCAAACATTCTGTGTGTTATTAGCTGCAACATTGTTTTTTTGTAGATGTGAGAAACTAAACTGAGCCAAAGGACAGAGCTGTAGAACTGCAGAAATGCAGTGTGTTGTGGAGTGTTGTGGACCAATGAACGAAAAGAGATGATAAATAAACACTGGATGTGATACAAAAAAACGTTTCAAACTAGTTGTCTATCAAATCTAATCTATTTAACCATCACTATATATTTTTATTCTCTGATTTTCTCCCTAAAGTTTGTCTAGGTCAATGTCCCGCCCACCAGCCAGCTATCCCCTATCATACGACAGCTACTAACTCTGGAGAGTGAAAGCTAGCACGTGCTTCCTCCAAGAACGTGAAGCCTGCCTAGTCCATATTTTCAAACTGCTGCTCATGCTGCATCACAGGGCGGCGTAACACAATCGAAGGAAGTGCTGTCCGCCCTCTTCCACATATGAGCTCACAGACACCCACAACTGGCTAGTGGTGCTTTGACTGACAGGGGAGAGAAAGTATGCCCCTCCCACTTCAAAAGAGTGGCCAGTTTTGTTGGCTAGGATGGCTGTGACATTGTCGGGAATCGAATTCGCAAAAAGGTCCATGCTTTTCTGTTGCGCCACCCAGGACCCCGTCACAGTATTTATGACTGATGGTTTATGGGTACGATTTCAGCCTTACAAACTCATCAATACGTTTTTTTGTTTAGTTTTATGCAGTGTGAAACTAAACCAAATCCAATGAAAGTATCAAAATATCAATGTTACTCTGACTTGGTCTCAGAAATCCGACTAACAGATGTGTAAGTGTAAATGTAAATAACTGCAGCTAAGCTCCTTTTCAGACACACTTGTCAGGGTTGGCATAAAAAAATCAAGAGCGGTCGTTAGCGAAGTTCTTGCAAAAAAAGTCTTGTGTTAATAACTCTGGTCTCTTAACAACACTTTAAAAAACAAAGGCCCCAGAAAAGTTTTTTTAGAAACCTTAGAAGAACTGGGTTTGTTTGGCTATTTTTTTGTTGTTAGTTACTGTAATAGTTTTCCACCACAAACATCATTTCACATTAACATGTAGATCCATTAGAAACAAAAAACAACAAAAAAAAGCTATTTTTGTGGGACCTTTATATTTTTGTTAAAGTGTAGCCCTAATACAGTGCAGTACCTTTTTTGTTCTGGGGGGTGGTGCTGTTTGCAGGCGTGCTGGGTCTGCTGCTGGCTTTGATGGGCGTCTCTGTTTTGGAGGGAGGGTCAGTGATGAGAGAGGAATCGGTGATTGTGGTGTCGTCGGCTTTGAGGGGCTCCTCGTTCTGCTTCTTCATCCTCTGAGTCGAGTCTATAGGAGAGCTACTGAGAGCTGGGTGAGAGAGAGAGACAGAGACAGAGATGTTAATGTACGGCCAGAAAATACTGATAACTGAAAAAAACACTACTAAAAATTTAGTAAGCGTTTTTCTATTGATGGTACTGAGAGGCGGGGCAGTGCTCACTGCTGATTGGTTAGCTTACCACCAATCATCTTTACTTAATTATCATCAGCTGTCTGAGTTTTGGGCTTCCAACATGCATGTAGTCTAATGCTAGCACTATGCCTCTTCTATCTCTGCTAATCAGTACTAACTACGGTACTGGCAGTTAACCACTGTAGCGTTTTTCTCATGCTGATGCTCTTAGAGCTCTGAGCATTCATTAGAGTTTCACTCCCATCCAGTTAGCGCGTCATTAGCATCCAGTTCACGCTCATGTCCTATCCAGCAGGGAGATATTTGCCTTCCAGGGGGCTTCACTTCAAACACATCACGCAGAACCCTGTTCCTCAGGGCCTGATTTCTTTTTCTTTCATCGTTTTCCTGCCTCTGAAAAATCTGCCATGTGAGCTCTGTTTGTTAACGACTCTGCTTAAAACGCACTTTTGTACCCAATTATGGAAGCTGGAGTGTATGTGGAGTGTATGCATTAATATGTATTGTCATTATTCTTCTCATTAGTTTAACAGCCTTGCTACTTGGTTTAAAAAAAGGTTCTTCAAAGGTTCTTTAGGGGTTTATTAGATAATTAAGGGTTCTTAGCCCCCTATAATTATTATACTCGGAATATATACGACTATTTAAAAGTAAAGTCAGTAATGTATGTATTAGAGATATTGTGTATAGCAGTTTATTAGCTTCATATGGACTGAGTGTTTCGGGAAGGAGGTGATACATTTTAATGAATTTTAAAAACATTTACATAAAACACATGCAGGTTAAAATCAATATATATATATATATATATATATATATATATATATATATATATATATATATACACACACACACACACACACACACACACACACACACACATATATATATATATATATATATATATATATATATATATATATATATATATATACTGTAGATAGATAGATAGATATAGATATCTATCTACATATCTATCTACATTTAGTTTTTTTTCCACTGAGGACGTGTCAAATGCACTGTAAAGTCAGGTTTATGTTAAAACGTGAAAATGTTTAAGTGTCACAGTGTAAATGTCACCCAAACAAGCAGCTCCTGCTACTTAACCTTTGACCTTGTAGAGGTCAGAGTACAGACAAACTTCCTGTTTTGATCAAGAACACATGTGGAGACTCCATCTATCTTTTCTGATTCTGCAGGGTGTGGGTGGGTGGGTGTATGTGTGTGTGTGTGTGTGGTGTTATGTTCAGACGAGACGACGTCAGTGAGAGGAAAACACAAACCTCTGACTAACATTACAGAGAGAGACGGCAGCTGCTGCTGCTGAGCCACGACACCGCCGCCATGTTTACCTCAGAGAGAAGAAGATTCTCGACTAGTCCACAACTAACATGACTAAATCTTAAAAATACATCTCTCCTCATCCATTCATCTTTTCCATTCACTGAAAAATGACAGAGAAATAAAGAACGAAAGAGAGCGAGACATTAAGACTTACATTAAGGTATGAACGGGTTGAGTGACCGCTATACAGCTATTCAAATCAATGTTAAACAAAATGACAGAGAGAAACTGAGAGGAGGAGCAAGAAATGAGAGAGAGAGAGAGAGAGAGAGAGAGAGATCTGCCTTTGGCTCTCTCTTTCTGTCTGTGTCTCTCACTGTCTATATACAGTCTCTCTCTCTCTGTCTCAGTGCGAACAGCATGCACGTGGTCTTTCACTGTGGAGATAAACTGCCACTGCAGAGCTCCATCTGCTACACACACACACACGCACACACACACAGAGACTCGTAAATGGAATGAATTAAGATGTAAATGAAGGGAGTGACACACCTCCTTCATGCTGAAACAGAGGGAACAGGATGAGCTGTGACGGCTCTGAAGGTAAATAAACACACTTCTCACACGTGCGGTATTTACTAATAGTTTACTAATAAATCTAATGCCCGTGGTTTAGTTTAGTGCATCGCTGCATCCAGAGCATCCGATAAACACCATTACGCAGTCATACACACATTATAACCCTGATTCTACACCACTGCAGGGAGTGTGTGTGTGTTTAATACGAGCTGCTGAACTGACACTCCACGCTCCAGAGGACAGAGCTGCAGCGCTGCACACGTGATGAATTATTGATATCAAGAAGGACTACTGACACTGGCTGTTAGTACTGACCCTGGCTGTTAGTACTGACCCTGGCTGTTGGTACTGATACTGACTGTTAGTACTGACACTGGCTGTTGGTACTGATACTGACTGTTAGTACTGATACTGACTGTTAGTACTGACACTGGCTGTTAGTACTGACCCTGGCTGTTGGTACTGATACTGACTGTTGGTACTGATACTGACTGTTAGTACTGACACTGGCTGTTGGTACTGATACTGACTGTTGGTACTGATACCGACTGTTAGTACTGATACTGACTGTTGGTACTGATACTAGCTGTTAGTTCTGACACTGGATATTAATCCTGAGACTGGCTGTTAGTACTGACACTTGCTGTTAGTACTGATACTGTATATTAATCCTGAGACTGGCTGTTAGTACTGACACTTGCTTTTAGTACTGATACTGGATATTAATCCTGAGACTGGCTGTTACTACTGACACTGGCTGTTAGTACTGACACTGGCTGTTAGAGTAAGTAAGGCAGAGAGACGTAGTGAAAGAGTGAAGGAGAGACAGAGACGTAATGAGAGAGAGACTGAATGATAGACAGAGAAATAGTGAAGGAGTGACAGAGAGACAGTGAAATTGAGAGAAAGAGCAGAAGAGAGAAGAAGAAACAGAGAGACAGAGTGACGTACTGCAGGCCCAGGAGATGGGAGGGAGGGAGAAAGAAAAAGAGACTGAGAGAGAGAGAGAGAGATGTGTGTGATGGAGTTCATTAGTGAGCTGTGCTTTTGTGTTTTTTGTTAGCTGCATGACTGGGTGCTAGGAAAAAAGACAAAAGCCAAGAGTGTGTGAGAGAGAGAGAGAGAGAGAGAGAGAGAGCAAGGGAAAGGAGAGGGCAATAAAGCAGCAGACAGAATAGTTTAGGACATGTCGAGACAGATCTTCTGATCATCTGAACATCAGGACATGTCGCAGTTCTGGAGACAAAATGGAGGTCTGGATGATGATCTGATATCACAGAGATGTTCAGAGTTCATGCCTCTGTATCACAACACTGAGTAACAGCACAGACGCCATTTTAAAACATTAGCTATTCTTAGCTCTAATATCATAAAATAGAGAAATGTGGAGACAGGAACTAAAAGAACATTCAGTTTTTGTCTTTGTTTTAGTTTTATTTCCTTGACAGGAAGAGATTCTAGCTCGTTAGGTCACGTCCCAAACCGCATACTATCGTTCTAAAAGCAGGCCACTATATGAAGTAACAAAATGCATGACATATTAGTTAGTAAGCTAGATAGTATTTGGGACTCAGCCCTCAGGGTTGCCAGAATCAAACCGGCCTAGTTTCGGAACACGGATTTGGAAATAGCAAGTCAGCAGGTGGCGTTTTTTTGGCTAGACTAAAAGTAGTCTGTGGCTGCCAAGATCCTGTTTTAGAGCAAACAGTCAGAATTAAATCTAAGCAATTTTCACAAACACGGTGGTCGGTGTTGTAGTCATTGTACTGTCTTGTTCTGTCCTGTGCTGTCTGCACATGTTTGCACTTGTGCACTTTATGTAAAAATTTATGTCGTCCCTGTACTTCTGTGTTGTTCTGTGTTTGTCTTATGTAGCACCTTGGTCCTGGAGAAACGTTGTTTCGTTTCACTCTGTACTTGTATATGGCTGAAATGACAATAAACTCCACTTTGACTTTGACTTTGACATGCTATTGCAAACAAAGGGAAAGTGCAAGTGCAAGTGCAAGATGTATAGAACCATTTCTGTTGTAAGACATACCGCAAGGGCTTTGACCAAAAGGCATACTGCAGACACTACAAATCACTACAAATCGCCATGGTGACCTTGTTTCCAGTGCAAAAAAAAATAAGATTAAAAGAAGAAAAACGTCCCGAATATTTTCAGATAATCTGAGGTCTTTTTGTGTGGTTTTTGAGATGTAGTTGGGCTGTAAATTTTGCCGAAACCTGGCAACCCTGACTGCTCTAGTGTTTCTTTAAAAATGGAGATTGTCAGACTTGATTGACCAACCGGCATCTTCACACTTGGTCCAGATACCGAGTCTGCACTCAGGACCGATTCTGGGCTCGTTCGGAGGTTTGCTTAACGTAACACGTGTCATGTACATATTTCATCATTACAGTGGACATTCTACCCCATTAAACAAGGCTGCTGATTGGTTGATACTCCCCCCATCCCCCATCCTAGTCTCTCTTCCAAATAAACTCCTGCCAAAGAGCACATCTTGGAGTGAATTATATGTATAATATAACTGCCAGAGATTTATTCCATTGGCAGTTATATAAATGCCAGGGATTTGCAAAATTACAGGTTACAGGCCAAAAAATCCCTTACAAGTGAGTCAGCTTTGTGTGGCAAATAAAATTTCTTGCCAAGTAGGTCACCGTATAATTCTACCAAATATCCGTTTAACCATTTGGACAATGTAGTAGTACCAGTTTTTTTTTTTTTTTACCAGTTGTTGATTTTTTTCCTAGAACACCACACCCTCATGTGTTTTAATCTGAACTTATACATATTATTTATTATCAAGCTGACTAATAATAGCCGAAACATAAACATGCCGTAATTTAAACACTAGCTTTAACCTTATGCTCTCAAATCTGCGTTTATGTGTTAATTATGTACGAAGGTTGACAGAAACGAACGGACGTATCAGTCAATAACAACTTAAAGTAAAAATCGGGTTGATTAAAATTCACTCGAAGGCCACCTGCATCGTTTTTCACATTCTGTTCAGTCACCAATGACCATTCATACGCTGGGAAAAAAAAAAAAAAACTTGGATAAAACTAAAATAATTTAGTCAACTTGTTGCAAGGAATTTTTACAGTCAGCTGAAAAGTATGTTACAACATTAAGAAACTTTATTTTTAGCTGAGAAAAAAAACTACAAAAAATTACTGCAACAAGTTTCCAGGGTTCTATCCAGTGTACACACTCTGAACAAAACCGTTGCATCGAGTCATTGCATTGATCATTTTTTTTACCCACCTTTTCTCAACAAAAAAATTATATGTTGCTAAAAATGATTTTCCAGCTGAACAAAACTAAAAAGTAAATTCCTGCAATATTTTCCTACGCGATTTTCAGATTTCTTTTTTCAGTGCATGATCACGTATAAAGATGGGAGTAAATATTTTAAATAGAAAAAAATAAAAGGGAAAAAATATATGAATGTTACCACTGTATAATTTCTGTGACTTTTTACTACGATACGATGAAATAATATCGATATCACCATAAAAATGTTACACTTTTCTGAGAAATTCTGGGAATTGTGATATCTTTTTTTTTTGTTTGTTTTTTTTTTTTTTTTTACATTTTTATGGTTTTTTTTTAAATAACAATTAAAATCTCAGCAGATTTGACAGCTTTTTTTTTCAGTCTTTATAATTTTAAACTGTACAATTTCTCCAGTATTTTTATACACAATAAATAAAACTCTCATGAAACCATAATTTTTTAAAGGTTTATTTTGCTGTATTTCTGGCAGCTTGTTATGAAACCTAGCGTGATACACATCAGGGATGGTACAAATGTCTTGAAATCGTGATGATGATGTTTTTTGTCATATCGTCCACTCTTACTTTTTTCCTCATTATAATCACGCGCTGGAGTTTTTACTTTTTAAGGTATAATGAAGCAGGTATTACTGTATAATTATCCTGGAAAGCCTACAGCTCTCTGTGTGTGTGTGTGTGTGTGTGTGTGTGTGTGTGTGTGTATGTGTGTGTGTGTTTTGGGTGACACGATGGTTAATACAGTCGTGAACTCGGCAGTTGTGAGCACTTGTGCATGAGTCAGGTGTTCACGCACACACACACACACACACACACACACACATGCATGCTATGGGTCAGGTTTCAGCCCACGCAGATGGCACTAGAGGGTAAAAATAACCACGATACAGAGATCATCCAGCAGCCATAAAAGGCTCTGCAGCTCAGACACAGGCACCGCCAGGAATCTCCACATGTCCACACACTACACGGGACAATATAAGAGATAACATTTTAAAAAAAAAGAAGCGCAGGGAGGCGTACTGTAGCGAGGACGCGGTGACTGGACCCCAATACAAGCGCACCTAATAATCATATTCAAAATATTCAACTAGAGTGGATGATGATACGACTTCGCTGATACACGGCAGGTCAAGTCAAATTTATTTCTATAACACATTTAAAAAGAAATTTCATTCACCAAAGTGCTATGTCAAAGTTATCTTAAAGGTATAAGAGGTATCTTAGAGTCTTAGCATACTGAGAATTTCAGAAGCTAGAAATTAAAACTGCGATAATAAAAACATACAGAAAGAAGAAGTGAAAAAGAAGAATGAATAAAATAGAAAGGATAAAAGGAGGCGGATGAAAGGGAAACACTACCAAAATATCTTTAACGTAGCTAAATTGACCTGGTATTTATATATTTTTATTTAATTCCAAGCATAAAATACGAAATCATGTTTCTCTTTACAGAAATGAAAGCTTGAAATTATCCGGCAATAAATTATCTCATAAAAAAGTCTAATTGTTTTAATCTCATAAGTAAGGAATATTGCTGAATTCAACTGAAGGTCAACTAAAGGTCATAAACTAGGAAAAAAAAACAAAAACAAAGAACAGCCTCCTCAATTTGGAATTCCTACCCGGAAAAAATCGGGAAGGTCTCCTCATCCCCGAGTTCAGGGAGTGACGTCAAATCAAAATGGCCGCTCATGAAGAGCATGAACAGTAACCACACAGCGGCATTTCTTTATTTTTTTTAAATGAGTTGTAGTGTGTACACAGGTTTCAGCTTCAGATCAGTCAACATACAGACAAGTTCACTTGTTAAATCTATAACACTGACTACACACTTCACTGTTTTTACTGAGGAGGAAAATATACGTCACTCATCACAGTTAGCTTGTTGCTAACAAACGACGAACACTCCTGAAGTTAATTCTTCTATTGTCCAATATCCTGAAGACGTCACAAACCTTCACAAAAAAGAGTGACAGCTTTCCCGCATGACCATTACAAAGCGCTGACACTGGAGACTCCTTCCATAAACATCTCCTTACTGAAAACTTCACCATATATGGTGGTATAGTAAGAAATATCATCAGAAATGTGATTTTAATGAAGATATACTAATTCGCTAGGACGCAGTGTATTCACCAAACCGTTATTTATTAGCATTTAATAATTACTGAAACACTGTTTATGATCAGAATTATTCATATTTATGTGCTACTTACTTTTATACCTGCTGACTAAAGTTTCTGAGAAGGTCTATGCTAATTAAATGTTTCATAATGCAATAATGGCATTAAAAAAAAAAGTTTATATAAAGTTTTATCACAGTTTATGAAATGATCACTGTTTATGTGGCCAAAATAAAGGTACTTTCACTTTACTTCTGCTTTATCTGAGCATTATCAGGATTTATTTCCTGCCTACAGCACTAAGATACACTAGGGATGTGTGTGTGTGTGTGTGTGTGTGTGTGTGTGTGTGTGTGTGTACTTTAAAAGTGCTGTATAACAGATTATTGGTGTTTGCCTACACATGAGTATCAGAGTTCACATCATGATGCCGGGGTTAAAGTGGGTCAGCTCTGAGTGTGTGTGTGTGTGTGTGTGTGTGTGTGTGTAAAGAATCTGGGTCAGTGAGGCCTCAGGCATGTAGGCTATGCGCTGGTGCAGATGGCAACCGGACGCCTGTTTTTTCCAAACACAGCCTGCACGGTGTATGTGTGTGTGTGTGTGTTTGTGTGTGTGT
>CM040983.1:3315495-3334941 GCA_022985145.1 Pangasius djambal | reverse complement strand
CACACACACACACACACACACACACACACACAATTTATCCATTAAATTAAGTTACTCTCCCTCTAGCTGTTAAATATAGACCTAAGGAGAACGTGTTTCTCTGCTGTACTCACAAGAAGCTGTGCTTTTTGTTTCATTAAGAGAATCGCTGTGGTGTAAGGGGAATAAAACACATCGGAGTGCTCTGTTACAGGAAGATAATCACCTCCAGTGAGAGGTGGTCTCTGAATTTCACAAACACTGCAAAACAGTTGCATCTGTGACATCATGCAGGGGGAGGAGCCTCAAAGAACCTCCTAAAACACAGCTAACAATCTGAAATGTGGTTCAGCCGGACGATAAGATGGATGCAGTGGGACTGCAGGACGAGACGTCCAGCGCAACAGTGTGTTTAGTTTTGCCTGAACGCGCTCGTGTTTAGTCTGGACTACAAACAAGATCTGAAAAAAAATAATAATAAAGGGAAACAACATTAAAGACTTAAAAGCCTGAAAGAAAACTGTGTTTCACTAGTGGAGAGTGTGTGTGTGAGTGTGTGTGTGTGTGTGTGTGTGTGAGTGTGGAGGGTGGGGTGTTGCATTCGGAGAAACTGCTTCAGTTTCCGTCATTAAAGACTTTCTGAAATCTAGACCACAGCTGCCTTCTGGATGATGTCATAGAAAGAACAGGAAGTGTGTCTGTGTATGTGTGTGTGTGTGTGTGAGCTGTAAGTTGACTTGTTCTGTGACTCCCGTGTGTTTCAGATAAGTGTGTATGTGTGTGAGATGATGTCATCATAGTGATAAAGCTGTAAAGCTGTAGCTTTTACTGTTATAAGGAACCTGTTATAAAGCAGTTATAACGCAGGCAATATTAATCTAAGCCTAGTACAAAATCTGTAACAGTGTGACTGCTGCCGCTTGCCGTATTCAGTCTCGTAGCGAGCGCATCACTGCCCCTCCCCCAGATATCAAACACCTCCCGAGTGGTGAAATGAAAAATGGATAGCGATACTATGAGATTTATCACTGTGTAAAAAACGTATCGCACACGTCCCTCCAGTCCAAACAGGGCTATACTGAGTCACGTCAGGAAGAAAACTTTCCAGAAGGTTCCACAGAGACTGATTATGAACTCAAGGCCCAGGAGGTGAATAAAGTTAAGTTGTGAATATTATTATTTTTCAGTGTAACTACTGAAATAAACATGATTTCATAAAGGTAAATGTAGCACTTTTATACGAGCCTGTGTGTGTGTGTGTGTGTGTGGGGCGTCCTGGCTCCATTTGCTCAGCTGGGACTCTAATATTAGCAGCCTGGCCGTGTGAGTGTAGCGAGTGAGAGGACGAGCATGATGGGCTTAGCTCACACACCCCTAAACACACACACACACACACACACACACACGTGACTATAAACTACTGCTGTCAGTGACTCCACATGAAGAGTAAAGAACCTGAGAGAGCTCTATCTGAACCATACACAACATATACACGCGCACACGCACACACGCACACACACACACTTAGGACAACACACTCCTGCACATGAGAATAAGCGGTGTGTTTTATATAATGTTTAATTTAATTTGTCTCTCTGCGTAAGCTCGCTGGTTACAGACATGTGTAAAGCTGTGTTTTTTAAACCAGTGTGTGATTTTTCAGGTCAAAATTCAAATTACGAATATTTGTTTCAAACAAATCTGTAAACTAAAATGCGAGACGTTACTAGCACGGATGATTAAAAATACTTCACGAATCAGGAATACAGACGGAAACTCAGCATAGTGCAGGACAAAAACGTGTGACGTGACGTGGCTCTATTGCTAGCACAACGCATTATGTTAACAATTATGTCTTGATCTTTGAAACTTGGCTACGCTGGGCTACTTCCTGGGCCGCTAAGTGGGCGGGGCTTCAGTGTTCACCTTCTCTCTGTTACATGATGGCAGCACACTGTGTTAATGTCTCCTTTCTGTTTCCTTCTGCGCTTCCCGCTCTGTCACACGTGCAATACGGATGTTCTCATTTCGTGAGTTTATGAACGAAGCTCTATAAATAACCGAATTTCTGATGAGGACAATACGGAATTTTCACGCTATTAACACACCTGAGAACCCGGAGAACTCATTTAGAAACCTGCAGCACAAAATAATCTCAGCGCATATTCTCAGCGTGAACAATTGTACCTAATTACAGAACAAATGTGCTGCCTATCTGCATAAATCTGCATACATTTGCATACATAACGAGCATTTGAACAGGATTAGCGTTTCTGCACATTCACAAGCTGTTCTGCATTGTGCAGGAGTTTTATTCTCACAGTCATTTCTCTGCAAATGAGTGAAAGCAGGATCTGATTGTGAAAGTCAAGTGTTTGTACAGCTGAGCATTACAGAACGATAAGAGGTCACATGGTCTCATCACGCGAGACGGCGAAGACAAGAAGAAAAGACGGAGACGCATTTCTACAAGCGTACGAGCTAGCATTTCAACTAGCTATCCTGCGTATTAAATAGAATATTTGAAAGAATAAACTGAAGTATGAACACTTTACACCACAGCGCTGATGAATTCTGGATTCTGATTGGTCAGAAGGTGTTGATTAATTCTCTATAACATCAGCTGCAAATCACATGTTTAAATGAATCGACTCTTGGATGGAATGGATACGTTATCATTTCTATAGTAACAGCTCATTCACGGGGACTCATACAGTGTTTACGTAACATTTATGGAAGGAGTCTCCAGTGTCAGTGCTTTGTGACAATTTTCCATCATTTTCAGGACAGAAGAGTTCACACTTTATGGTTTCTTCGTAACATGACAAGCTGCGTTTTTTTTCTTCAAGAGAGAAAAAAAAGAGAGGCTGGAGAGGAAAACGACTGTTTACAGCTGCTATAACGTAAGTGAGAACAGGAACTGATTTGTTTTGTGGACATTCTTCAACATTAAATGGATAAAAAAAAAACATTTTTAAAAATTTTAATCATTGGTAAATTGCTGTGGTGTAAGAGGAATAAAACACTGTGCTGTTGTAGGAAAACATCACGGCGTTAACTCCGCTTCATCGCACCTCCGTGTCTTGATTATTTTCCTATAACAGCACAACACTGAGTGGTTTATTCCTTATTTCATTAATATTTCTAATATTAATTCATTAATATTAACATGTCCTTTTAATAGTGCTAAGGGTGATGGTTTGGGAATCTTAGATTTTTTTTTTAAATCATTTCAATGTTTATGTTTTTCCCTGCGTCATTCAAAAAATGGCCAAATCCCAAAAATCTGGTTTCTTACATTTCATATTATGATGTGAAGTACTTCGGTTGAAAGAATATTTTAAAACTATAAATGCTGAAAATATCAGAATACAGATACGATTTAGCTGAAAACAGACAATATATCAATCCCTGCCTCGTCTGTGAAACACTGTGATAAGAGCTTGAAAGAGAAAACAATTGTTTGGGTTTTTTTTTTGGTTGTTTTTTTTACGGGGCGTAGCTGAGACGGTTATATTCGTACTGCTGGCAGTCCTTGAGCGGCCGGACGGATGTTTCCTCAGCTTCCTATGAGACCCTTTACATCCCAGCGAAGAGCCGAGCGCTGACGTGGTACGACTCGGAGAGAAAACCCGCTTCTCTTCTTTTCTTTCTTCTCTCTCTCTCTCTTTCTCCTTAATGTATATTCCTGATAAATTTAAATTCGCCCTCCCTTTTTCCACTCTCTCGTTCCTGTCCATCCAGGCCTACTGCTGTGACCAAAAACAGACACGTGAGGAACAAAAATAGGAAGCGATTTCCTGCTTCCTCCTCGGCCTGCTTTATTTTATCACGGCGCTGGTGGACCAACAGTTCGGCTCATTCCGACCTAAAACTGCACAAACTTTAGACAACAGTCTGAAATGAAGCCATACTGATACTACTATGTTGTATATCTAACAAACCGCACAACTGTGAAGCACATGTTAATGCTTTTTTAATGTTTGCTAGTTGTTGTTTTTTTTTTTTACTCAAAGCTGGTTTGCTCAAATCATAAATTTAGTACCAAGCCCACCAGGCCAGCTAGTTAAATAATGAGTGAGGAGTAAATCACTCCATGTCATGCTGTTATAGGAAAATAATCAACGACGGGCTGGTGTGATGAAGCGGAGTTACTGTTACCACTTCACTGCTGACTGTTTCC
Organism: Pangasius djambal; assembly: GCA_022985145.1. Lineage (NCBI taxonomy): Eukaryota > Metazoa > Chordata > Actinopteri > Siluriformes > Pangasiidae > Pangasius > Pangasius djambal. Next base: position 3,330,779 of record CM040983.1, on the reverse strand, counting down.
TGTAAAGGTGTTTTATTCCTTTTACACCTCAGCAATTTGTCATGCTGTTACTTATTATGTTCTACTTTTTATCCATTTATAGTTACATCGAGTGTTGTGGAACATCTGTGAAAGAAGTTCCGTCACCAGCCTCGTTTTTCTCTCTTGAAGTTAATATATATAAAAAAAACCCCACAGCTTTTCATGTTACCGAGAATCCACAGTAAGCGTAACCTCCTCTGTCCTGATAGCTCCGGCTTTACCTCTGAATGTTGCAAAGCGCTGACACTGGAGACTCCTTCATTAAACGTTACATAAACGTCTCCTCACAGAAAACTTTTTTTCTTTGCTTTCTATTAAATGTGTTTAAAGGTGCAGTCTGTAACATTCACAAGTGTTTATAGACCTGTAGTAATTAATTTGCTCCACCCCTTTTTCCTAAAAAGGCAACTCACAAGGCAACACAGGCGCAGCTGAGACCCCGTCCCTCCTGATTCGGCTCATTAACAGGTGCGTAATGGGGGTCGAAAGGGGGTGATAAAAGGGGGCAATAAAAAGTTCTCTCCTTGTGGGGGAATTAACAGAGGAGGCCTGTCGATCCTACCATTAGCCTTCTCAGGTTCTTCATCAGTTCTGCTGAACTGGGTGAAATTCTCCGCTGTTTAAACACCACGCGTGACTCACACGTGTGACGTAATCCGACTCTGGGGCTCCGGAGGAGTGAAACTGTTGTAACTGTTGCTAACAACGTGTGTTAGTGAACACGTCAGAGTGGTGTTGTGATCGTCTGCATTATCACATGATCAGATCCTCCCCCACCCCCACCTCCCCGTCTGCTTGGAAATGGTTTGTTCCAGTTTCATACCAAACCCTGTTCACTACGCAGCGTACTAGTGATCGAGTTTAACAATCTTGTCTGAAAAAAAAATACCAGCACAGCACACTCTATTTACTCCTGACCTCACTCCTGTAATCCCATAATGCACTGCATCTAATTAATGTAAACTGTAAAAAATGTAAGTAATCAATATATTTACAATGTAGCATAAATGAGTGCTTTATATATTCTGCTAATGCAGTTATGTTAAAAATAAAATCATCATAAAATTATTTTTAGAAAGGCTTTTTATCAAATAAAAATATTTGATGCACTGGCAAGACCTAAGCTTAAAGCTAACCTAATAACAGAATCAGGTTAAAAAATCTCACATAGCAGATGTTTTATTTTGCTAAGACTTTTTTTTTTTTTTTACTTGAACAGACGGCTGAGTTGCTCCCCCTTTCACGCCACTGATTAGTTTGTGTTGAAAGTAATTCTGGGTATTTTTTTGTTAAAGTCCTGCTGAATGAGGCTGGGATTGCTTAACATTATTTCTAGATCACTGAGGAGTCGATTCACATCATCACACACAGTGTGCAGAGACATTCTACAGCTCCGGGTGCAAAAGTTTGTACTCCACAGTTTCCTTAAAAATGACATGTGGTGTGTTTGGCAGCAAGACAAAACAAATATCTAGAAATAGTCTGAAAATAACTAAAAGCAATACGTCAAACTCGTGTAGATGTGATATGACGATGTGACATCGTTATCATGATGTAATGACATCATTATCGTCAGATTTCGGTATAGATTTGTACCGATTGTTTAATTGCTCCTCCATTTCTTTATAAAAGCGACTGCTCATTCATCTTTGTTAACAAATCCTCAGCAAATCTGATGTCTTCAAGTATTGCGATTGGTCGCATTGTGCTTGATCGGAAGGTTTAAGATGACTCGTTTTCTATAACAGCAGCTCTGACAGTAGTGCAGCTGCAAATCAGAGGTTTATATTAACGTTATCGTTTCGATAGTAACAGCTTCAACAGGGACTCGTACAGCCATAAACTGTAACGTTTATGGAAGGAGTCTCCAGTGTCAGCGCTTTGTAACGGTCAGAGGTAAAGCTATAACTTTCACACAGGAGTTTAAGGAAAAGGCGACAAGCGGCGTATTTTAGTCTTATTAACATCAAGAGAGAGAAAAAGAGTTGCTGGTGAGGAAACTATAACGTAAGTGGCTCTCCACAGCATTAAATGTAACTATAAATGGATAAAAAAGAGGTATCACATCATTCTGGGACGTCCTGTAATAGTAAAATACTCCAGTTCGGGTTGGTAAATGTGCCGCCACTTCATCACACCACTCTGTCATTGATTATTTTCCTATAACAGCATGACACAGAGTGTTTTATTCCTTACATATCGCCTAGCCCCCTTTCATGACCCTTGAAGTCTCGGGATCTAATTTAATGAAGGAATAACATCTAAAATCTAAAAGCTGTTTGGCAGCTATAAAAGGTTAGAGGTAGTGATAAAGGCAAATTCAGAAAGGAGGGTGCAAACTTTTGGCAAATGGTTTACCCCGTACTGTTTGTCTGTTTTTTTGTCACTTGTGATAATGACGGAACGATGTATGAAACCGAACAATGGTGTTGGCACGAATTTACATTTCCTTGAGGGTGTACAAACTTTTGCACCCACTCGACAGCGTACACTTATATCGGCGGATAACTGGACAGTATAATCTCAGTACGGCGATGTAGCGAGTCAGATGTGTGCTGAGTTAGACCTTTAGCCCACAGACTCAAATTTCCAACTGGTCATGCAGTCTGGAAGCGCAGCCAGGAAATGTTTCATCAGGAACTGTGAGCGCTCGGAGAGGAGGAGGACGAGGAGGAGGAGGACGAGGAGGAACATATTATAAGACATGACGATGTGTTTCACAGAGGCTCGGGTATTGGCTGCGCATTCCTGAGACGCCGCGGGACAAAATGGACTCCTGCTTCCTGTGGCTTCCACTGAGGAGGAGCCGCTACACACGGGAAGTCTTAAGAAATCCGTCTTTTATCCATTTTCACGCACAGTATATCTCACCAGTGATTACTCCACAGCACTGCTGGATTCTGGATTCTGATTGGCCAGGAGGTGTTGATTCATTTTCTCTAACTGCGGCTTGGACAGTAGCGCACCTGCAAATCACAGGTTTATATCAATCGTTATTTATATTCATCGTTTCTATAGTAACCGCTCATTCACAGGGACTTGCTTTAATAAAAAAAAGCAAGCAAAACGTGTGTAATCGGTGCTATCAGTGATTACGGTGAAGCTTCCTGTCAGGAGATGTTTATGTAACATTTATAGAAGGAGTCTCCAGTGTCAGCGCTTTGTAACAGTCAGAGGATGTTTAGTTTTCCGACGTCTTCAGTTCACGCTTTGGCGGTTTCTCTGTAGCAAAAGATGACAAGCTGTAGGGTTTTTTTTTTTGTCTTATTAACTTCAAGACAGAGAAAAAAGAGAAGCTGGTGATGGAGGGACTGTTTATAGCTGCAATAAAAGGAACTAACTTGTTTCACGGACGTTCCGCAGTATTAAATGTAAGTATAAATGGATAAAAAGTATGACGAGTTGTTCTTTAATATATTAAACATTGTCATCGTCGGCAAATTGCTGTCGTATGAGAGGAAGAAAACACGTGGGGACGTGCTGTTGTAGGAAAATAATCAACTTTAGGATAGTAACAGTAACCACGCTTCATCACACCACGCCGTCTTCGATTATTTTCCTGTAACAGCACGATAATGAGTGTTTTCTTCCTTAATATTCACCATACAGACATAACGCCAATGCAATGGATCAAAGGTCTTAGTAAAATGTGTGTGTGTGTGTGTGTGTGTGTGTGTGAGAGAGAGAGAGAGAGAGAGAGAGAGACTTCTCTTCCTGTTATTACAGGTGAAAGGTATCTCTTTGAACAAGTCCGGTCTTGGACGAGTCTCACAAACACAAACACACATAAAGCCACTGATGATGGAGTACAGAGCACAATTACTGTTCTGCCTTTATAGGTGTATAAGATTATCAGGCTGAGATGGTTATTACACACACACACACACACACACACACACACACACACACAAACACAAACACATACACATACACACACACTTGGGTGAAGTCATCTGCTATCTTGTGTGTTTTGCATTTCAGTGGAAATTCCCTGCCAGGCTATCTTTGATTGGTCGTGCGCTAACATCCCACCGGTCATTTGTGAGACGTTTGGGAAGTGCACATGTCTGGGAATCCTGGAATACCGCAAACACATCTGCCCACCAGGGATTCGGCCATGCTCCTTCCACTGAGGCCACAGGAAATGCTCCTCCAGGGCTTTTTATAGGATTCTAGCTCTGCTTTTTCAAAAAGGAAACCCTCTGTTCTACACTTTTACAAGAAACTTGCAGAAGAACCAACTGTGCATAACACAATAAACTGAACAAACCTCATAAATGTTTTATGAAATCGGGTGATTTCCAGCAACAGGAAGTGAAGCGACAGTTACGTATTCAAAGTTTGGAGCAAAGCTTAACGTATGCAAATGAGAAGCAAAGCGATTTAGCAGCTACCAACATGAGTGACAGACTCTGATGCGTTTCTTTGTTTTCCCCAACTGTGAAACGTTTTCCCTGATTTTTGGTTCCACATATTTGTTTCTACTTGCAGCTCATGAGTCAGTCGTTGAGGCTGTGAGAAGTGTTTAATTTACCCTAAACACATCGGCCCTTCAAGTCTGCGAAATTACTGTGGAAGGAAAAACACTGATCTACAATCAACAGCGTGAAGCGAAACATTTTTCTGAGTGAAACTGCATATTTGTGCTCTTGATTGGCTTGTGGAAAAGTGGGCGGTTCCAAAACAAGCATGGAGTCAGATCTAGACTCTAACCTGCAGTCAGCAAGACACCAAGACAAGACTGGGACGAGCTGAGATCAAGTCTTAAGTGGGTCGAGACCAAACATCGAAAACCATCGTATCCTTACTTCAGCTAGCTTCAGTCACACATGAAGAAGAAATTACTTCTTATCAAACTTTGTGCATTCATCCATCCAGGCAGGAACTGAACCCTAGAGGTGCAAGGCAAGCATGCTAACCGCTAAGCCACTGTGCCCCTAAACTTTGTGCATGAGAAAAGAAAAGACAACACAGATATTGTCCAAGCCCAAGCCCATACTTAGCGACACCAATGCCCAAGACCGAGACATGTCTGAATTCCAACACCAATAAATCAGAGACAAGAAACTATTCAAGACTGGATTCACATCCTTCAGCGCTACATCACCAGCTTGTTTGTTAGACGAAGATGTATTTGTTAGATGTAGATAATTCAAATTCGGGCTCAGGCCTGAGGCCGTATTTATTTAAGCTTGAGTCAGGAACAGAAGAGGTGACTGCTCTGTTGAGCACAAAGTTTGTGCTCCCCCTGACAATTCAGTTGCTGCACTGAAGAACACTGACACTCCCACTTTTTGAATATTTATGAGTACTGCACTCCCGAGGTCCAATTCAGAACGCAGAATAAAACAGGCATCTTTCATGTTTTCTCTTTTTTTTCTTCTTCTTTTTTTTTTTAACGTGGTCTACTTGGAACCTTCTCTGAAAAAGAACCTTTTTGTACAAAAAGGACAAACTTGCAAACACTTCAAGTTGCTGCACTGAAGAACATATGAATATGAATATTTAAAATGAGAACATGAGCAGTAGCGTCATTTTTTAAAAATAAATTGTGGCTACATGTTGCAAAAGTACACAGGAAATGTCGTGTAATCGTCTATTCGCAATGATTTGACCGGATCGCAAGTCGAGTACAACACAGTGGGAAACAGAAATGCATTCCAAAATACAGCATCAAATGGATAACAAAGCGACATGCTGTGAGTGTGTAATGCAGAGCAGTGTTATAAGCAGTTATAAGCATGTAAGACACGCTCATATTAATAAATGTAGGCTGTGAACTTGAGCTTGGCATTTTAGGTTTAAGCATCTGAAGTTCATTTTCTCAGAATTCAGTCAGGGAGAAATGTTTTATCATGTGCAAAATGCTGCAAACAGCTGCAGGTCCGTGTGTCCTGATCATTACTATTAATGTAATCAAAGGCTTTAGGATTTAGAGAACGAAACATAAAAAAAAAAAAAACGTAAAGCCCGTGGTATACGATGATAAGACCCTTTTGTGAGAGCAGGTCTGCTTTCGACAGAGTCATGGAGAAGGAATGTGTTTTTGTCCTCTCTGTGTGTGTGTGTGTGTGTGTGTGAGAGAGAGAGAGAGACACGTCTATCCTTCACGTCTCCCCTCGGGCAGATCCTCGCGTTAAAACACTCAGAGTGTGCACTGATCTTCATGCGGTCCTTCGACTAATACATGCTGGTATCATATTCCCAGGTATCCACCACGTGGGTTCGGTTTCCTAGAAGTCGGATTAAAGATCAGAGAAAATGTCTAAACGACGCTCTGACTGCAAGCGGGAGCGAGGACGTAGCGGACACATCTCTCATCTCTCGTTCAGACGAACGAGCATGTCTCCTGGAACATTAATTCTGAGATACGCTCCGTCAGCATCCTTCAAATTACAGCCGGCTGACGGGCAATAATGTCGTCCTGCTGCACGTGACCGCGGGTCACGTGCTTAACGCTGACAGCGTCTGTCGGGTCGTCCTTATTTCAATGTCAAAATCTAAATGAACGACTCAATCGCGGTTTCCCTCAATCCTGGATTTGCACACGACATGGCTCAAATTACAGCCTGCATACAGTATGCTAGCCCTTCTCAATAACAGAACTAATAACAGTTATTATTATAATTATAACAGACAAAAGAAGCATCGAGTGCTTGGGCCCCTAATAATAATGTAAGAAATGTAGCGGAAAACTCAGCAGCTTATACGTACACTGTAATCTGGACCAAAAAATGCACAGAAGAGTCTCTCAGATGTGAAGTTAGTCTATATAACATGACAACATTGTCGTCAAAATGTACATTTTTAGCAAAATATGAAAAGTTAGTAAGCTTGTCTGCTACTCTATGTGATAATAAAGGGCTCCATGGGAATTTCTTTGTCAATGCAACACAAGACGATCTGAAACGTTACTGTGTGACTACATGCTTTCCGTCTACAGATCAAGAGGTATGAAACAACTGTTAATCTATAGAAGAAGAAGAAGAAGATTTCCACTAAAGAGTGCTTGGACCCCTAATTTAAGTACACAGAATATATAGTATACTGTCCCTGAGTGTGTACAAATGTTACAAATTAGCTATTTCATGAGACACCATCTGCAAAAACCAACAACGCCAAAGCAATGGGTTAAATCAGCCAGTTCCAGACCAAGAGATTTTGATTTTCTCAAAGGCTTTTCTGCATTAAATTCATAACCTGAATTTAAGGTCATTATGAGCTACATTGAGGACTTTTTTTAAAAGATGTTTGGTGAAGTGTTTAGGTAGAGACACAGAACTGAAGTGAAACAGAATTAATAGCTATAATAATAATACAAATAGAGGAAGAAGAAGAAGATAGAACAAGAACAAGTCAATTGATTGGGCTCCTATGATAATAAACAAAATGTAAAGGATATGAAAGATAGGAGAGAATAATGAAGAAGAAGAAGAAGAAGAAGAAGAAGAAGAAGAAGGATTCCTAGCACTTGGTGCTTGGACCCCTATTAATATTAAACAAAATGTAAATGACAAGAGGGAACACGGCAGGCAAATATTCGGGCCTGTCCACCACTGAAGAAGAAGAAAAAGAAGAAGAAGAAAAAGAAGTAGTAGAAGAAGAAGAAGAGAAGAAGAAGAAGAAGACAAATGATTGGGCTTCTATAATAATTAACAAAATGTAAATGATATGAAAGATATGAGAAGATCTGTCCACCAATAATGAAGAAGAAGAAGAAGAGAGGTTCCTACTACTTGGTGCTTGGGCCCCTAAACAACATAATCATAAAAAGTATAATATGTATAAGGGGGAAATGCAAAGTAGGAAAACCCTGTGTGTGTGTGTGTGTGTGTGTGTGTGTGTGTGTGTGTGTGTGTGTGTGTGTTTCACACAGCAGCTTGTTTATTCCAGCTGTAAAATAAACACATTAACCTCTGGCACACAATACCCCAGTCCCAGGGTGTGTCCCAGACTCCTGTTACTGTTATATCAGGATTTATTATAACAGTACATCCATCCTGGAGGAAGCTCAGAGGCTCAGAGCCAGGGCAAGGACATGACATGAGTTGTGAGTTTAGAAAAGAAAATGAAAATGGAAGCGAGAGTGTTAAAGTGACATTTCTGCTCATTTATCTTCTGAGAGCTTGAGGAGCTCCCAGTCACTTACCTTTCTCATTCAGAGTCAGCTTCTCCTGCAGGCTCCTCTCCAGATCTCTGTTCTCCATTTTCTCTTTCTCTCTCTCTCTCTCTCTCACTGTGTGTGTGTGTGTGTGTGTGTGTGTGTGTGTGTTCAAGCTCTCTGCTCTTCCTCTGCACACTCCGTCATTCCATCAGTCAATCCCCCCAAAAGAGAAAAGAAAACCTCAGCCACGAACAAAAGCAGCTCTTCCAGCCTTCTACGGTGGATCAGACTCAGATTTATCCCCGGATAATCTAACAACAAACCGTCCTGCTTCGGGAAATTAAAAATGACTCTTGCTATTTTATCAAATATACTTAAAAATAGAGATACAAAAACAAAAACAGACAGAAAATAGACTCCCTGTCCGTTACCCCGCCAACCCCGCCGCAGTGAGTCCGCTCAGAGGAACAGCCGATCTATACCGGGCTCTACCATTCACCCAGGAAACACGGGGGGGGATCATGTTCATATAAATCCCACAACCAAAAGAAACACCGTCCTAAACGCTGTTAAACGGTAAATTGTCGTAATCATGATACCAATTTAAAAACTTTTTGAGTCTTCATGCTTTGATTTTTATGTAAATAATGAAAATAATCATACAGGAGTGAAACGGATCCCCCTTTACAAAGACTGTTCTTCTCCGTCCCAGCAGCAGTGGAAGAAATTCTTCACTTGGGCAAAAATAGAAAGGACTTGATGTCATGTTTGTGATGTTTAAAAGTGAAACTCTGCACAATTGTAGACGTCTTTTTTTTTAAACAAAATCTTTAATCTATTAAATATTTAATATGACAGAATTTCCATTCGTTTTTTCCTCTAAAGAATGTTCACTCAATCACAGATGACCCTCTTTCCCTCTATTTGTTTATTTGTTTGTTTATTATTATAATATATTTATTTATAGTTATTAAAAACCAGTGCACAATTTCAAAGGAATAAATAAATAAAACATATAATTATAAACAAATGTTGATTCATTGCCAATCATATTTATTTATAGTTATAATTTCTAGGCAAAGCATAATTTCTAACTTCATTATTTCTGTAAAACCTTTTTTTTTTACTATTAATTTTTTTCTACTATAAAAAAAAGTGCGATATTTAATCACGTGTGTGTCACAATACACTTTTTTATCGGTGCATCTATAATTAAATGTCCATATTACATCACAGGAATAAAATTAATAATATCTTAAGACTTATTTATAAAGAGGAATAATTTAATATATTTGATCACTTTATTTAATCACATTTAAAATCTTTTTTAAAATAAAATTTTTTTACAGATTGGTAATAAATATTGCAGGTGATTTATAATTATTCACAGGTCATTATTAGTTATAAATATTATGCACAACGTGACATACCATATATTATAACCGTTTTAACAGGATTATAATTTATCGAGGAATTATTTACAGCACAATATTAGAGCTTATGAGGCATTATTAGAGTGTTATTCATTCGTACAATTATATAATTACGTGGCAATTATATATTAATTTATAATTATTTAAAACCAAAGCATAATTTCAGTCTGCTGTCATGTGAAACCTGTAAAATCAGTTGTTTCTTCTATAAAATGTGCAAAATATGCCACAAAACATGTACTTTTTTGTAAAGAATAATAATACGTGCTATCAGTGTATATGAAAACCTGCTGTAAGTGAAAATACAGATCTTCTCAACTCTGTATTCAAATAAATTAACCCTTTATTCCTCTTAATCTAGCAGCGAGTCTCAGGAGATTTCTTTATTCACGGGTAAATACACTGAAAAAAAAAATACATAAAAGAATAAACAGTTAAAAGCTTAATTAATAATTACATGATTTATCATTTCCTGCATCTGAGGAGCTTTCTGTTAAGGCTGATTAAATGATCACGGCCAGATCGGATCGTGTGAAACACACACACACACACACACACACACACACACACACACACACACACTCAGTATATTACAGTATATACATGCTAATGTGATTGAGTGAAACTCAGAAATGCTTGTTTAAGGGTTAAGTATTAAAAGTAACACTATATGGATGTGACGTCATTTATAAATTATATTCTGGGTACGAGTTATCGCTGGGACATTCTTCGTTCTTCGTTCCTCGTTCTTCGTTCTTCGTGCAATTACATGCATTAAAAATTAAAAATAAATATCAGTGATGATTTTGCATAGCACTTGCAGGTGACCAAAATAATGGTGTCAAATAAAAGTACAAATCAATATGCCTCTTTTGAAAAAACAAACAAACAAAAAAAAAAAACAACAAAACAGTGGGGTCAAAGTGCAAGTAATCAAAGTACAAATCCTCAGACAGTTCAGTGAAAGAAAGTAAAGAAAAGAAAAGAAATTTCACTTCAGAAATAGTCCTAATACATAAAGGCATGCTTGGCGTGTGAAGTTTTGTACTACAGGCTAATGAGGCTAACAAGTAATGAAAGCGTATAGCCGAGAGTTTAGCATCGTACAATCGGCGTGTGTAAATCCTCACACAGTGGCGTCGCCTGAAGCGGCTCTGTGGAGCTGCTCGGCGTCTCTAACAGACTTGCTTACAGTATGAGGTTATAAACAAGCTCCAGCGGTGTGTAAATGCGTGTGTAAAAATCTACAATGCAGACAGACAGATGGGCAAACGCGGCCTCCATGTGGCAAATAGGAAGTGAGCTGTAAAAAAAGGAAGTCACTTTTATCTGTGGTGTAAAGCAATTAAAACATTAAACTCCAGACTTTTCTTTTTCGAGTGCTTTATTCTAAGCGTCTGGCTTTATCAGAGCGAGTCGTCTTTTTGTATGTAGTGAGCTGAGATGTTTGAATAATATACACATAAGAACAAATCACCGCAGGACTTCCGGTAGCAGGATGGTGGGTTAGGATGCATACTTTCGCATTTTATATCCGACTTTAAACAGAGATACAACATCCGGTTAAAGGTTTCGCACTCCAGCCCTTCTGTCACGTGCTAAATATTATCATTGAGTTTGAGTTTGAGAGCAAGCCTCGAGCGAGATCCGATGAGGAGGATCAGCGGAACAACTCTGAGCAGATAACGCAGCGCTCGGAGCTGTAGCTTCTGTGTGCTGAGCTTTTACAGATGAAGAGAGGCATTTGTGAAATGATTGATGCTCCATGTGAATAGGGAAAATGGCGGCTGAACTCGGACGGGTGCAAACTGTGCTGTGCGAACTGAAGCACGCGCTGCCGTTTCTGCCTTGAGGTCAACAAACATGCTGCTAACATTATCGCTCGACAATCCAGGTCTCTGACATCACCACTTCACTCCAATCTGATATTAGCCCTATTTGGACGGGATTAACTGTACATGGGGTGCTTTGGTAATTTCCTATTTTACAGACGCTACTCTGTGACGTTATTTCCGGCCGGATTTGCCGCGTCGGTGTTTTTCTCCGTACTCCTCTGCGAATATTACAGGCTGAATTACATACTGTTTCTCACCAACCTCAGCGCTCATCCGTCCGGACGTCGCCTCGTGCTGGAAAGAAAAGATGTACAAACTGCTGCTGCTTGCCGTAGCGAGCGTATCAGTGCCCCTCCCGGATGTTGAACACTTTCTGAGGGGTGAAATGAAAAATGGATGCTTCTTATATACGTTGTGATTATTGTTGCTAGAACTTTGGTTCTCCCCAAACTGAAATAAGAGCCAGCGTCCCTTCTCTACTCCAGCGCCTCGTATGACGCAAACATCTGGTTTGAAATACAACCTCTCAGAAACCCGCTCCTCCTGTGGTCATTTTATTGCAGTCCAGATGTGAGAGTTTTATCACTGAGGAGTCGTAAAAAAATGTATTACTAGGTCGTCCCTCTGATGAACTAATCCAATCCGAATAGGGCTTTTAACTGACTTAAAGCTGAAAAAGAGCACCTGATGGAGAAATGAACAGATCTCGAAGGACAATTTTGTCTCTACTTATATTTCATGTCAGAGAGGGTAAAGAAACCAGAGAGGAACCATCACCATGATGCCATGCCATGGTTTACATTTCCACCAAATTATAGTACCAGACCTCAGCACTATCTGATGTTCAAATAAACTGAAAGTTGGAGATTCCCTGCATTCGCGCCCAGTTTACAGCTGATTACATCGTCGCAGATGTGAATAAGGAAAACGCTTACACTGCAGGGTTTTGTCCAGTTTCACACTCACAGTGTTAAAATTTTCCATTTTAAAATCAGGAGCTAATGGATTCAATGGTTTTTAAACAGTCAGTCATTTATTATGTATTTATTTATTTATTTTTATGTCCCATGTCAACTTCGTTTGGCCTCAGCACCACCAGCACCACCCACTTTCTGAGGGTCGTCATCCTTCAAGCATTTATAACTTCATCTCATATTGCATATAAAGTAAGTATAGAGTGTTAAATTGTGGACGATAGTGTCCCACGTGGGTTTCCTCTGGGTTCTCTGGTTTCCTCTGACCTCAACCCTAGCGTTCCCGGGATTAGCTCCGGATCCATTGCGATCCTGACCAGGATAAAGCGCTTACCGGACACGAATGAATGAAAATACAATTACTGATCCTTAATGCAAAAACACTTACGTTATACATCATGTGGGATTTCTGAGTAATGTGCAGTGTTGCAGAATGCATTAGGGTTTGCTTTGAGGTGAGGCGAATTCACAGGGAATCCGCAGCAAAAGACAGAACTGGATAACCGGAAAATAACTCGAAGTGATCAGCTGCTGAGCTCGTCTCTGATGTCACCGGTGATGCTGGGATGAAAATAGATGGTCCATTAATTAAGGAGCGGAAACCTGTTCTGCTTGAGCCGCCCGAGGGTCTACCTTAGTGACGTAAACGTTACGTACTCGCATCAGAAACGCTGCTATTTCCGTCTGATAGCTGTGGAGAGAGAGAAGAGGCTCTGTTTCAGTGGAGGATGTTGAGGATGTGGCGTGACGGTCACAGAGCGAACGCTGCTCTGGGGCTCTCATGTAAGCGTCAACGTAAGCGTCTTCCTGAAAAGCGTCAACGTTAAAGTCACTTCGACTTCAAACAAGGGTCCAGGTGACACTCTACTGTATCCACTGTATACACTCCTGCGCAAAAAAAAAAAGCCCGAAATGGCAAAATATTAAGCTTTTAATAGTCTTTACAACAAATCATTGATCAGGAAATTAGCAAGAATTAAACAAATAGATAAAGGAACTTAGTATTGGATAGATTTTTCCTTTGATTTCTTTATATGTTTAAGCCTTTTAAGCCTATTTTATTATTTTTTTTTATTTTTTTTATTTTAATTTTGCATTAGTTTGAATTTTGAATTCAAACATTTTAATCATTATCACGATTTTTACCTTTGCGTACAAGAAGACTATAGAAGTGGATTTCCCTGTTTCTAGCTTTTCCCCAAACAAACAGTTCACTGCAGCAAAAGGAAACGAGCAAATGGTGGCACAGGAGCTCTCAGGAGTGCATCTGTTTCATTCCTGCCAATTATCTGACCAACAATTTGTTCCTAAGACCATTAAAGGCTTCATATTTTGCCATTTCGGGCTTGTTTTTTTTTTTTTTTTTTTCCTTAACCCAGGAATGTACCATATCTGTCTTTGTATCCGTTTAAAACGCATTATCTGTTCATCTCTGTGGTATGGAAAGTGTCACACGTTCTGCTGTGAGGACTGTTTGGATACTCAGGCCCATGCTGCATCTGTTCTGCTATAGGAAGGGCCTTGAGTAACAGCTGCCGTGACTCTGAATCAGATCGCACCCATGACGTGCACTAACAGCTGTGAGAAACCTGAATCAGGTCTGTTTTATTCACTTTGTCGAAATATCTGACAACCACTAGGCTAAAATTATTATTTTTTTGGATTGCAGATGTTGCGTAAACGTGTCTTGCTGTCGTAAGAGCCCTGAGAAGGATCTGAGGATCTGGTGTTAAACAGGCAACAAGGAGTCATCACTGGAAAGGAGGAAGTCATGAGATTAACGCCCACGGCATTAGACGTTACAGTTACAACATCCAGCAGCATCGAGGCTTTTGATAGCAGGGCACTGCCTAAATTTGTATTTAAAGTCATGTGGCGTTGATTTTCGTCCTTCCACATTGCTCACATTGAAGCACACACCCACGCCCTAAGTGAGTCCTCAACAGTTGCTGTGGCTTTGAGCTCCAATTCCTCCACCTGCTCCACGACTGACCCAGAATCAGTGCGTTAGCCGGCTCTCGTACCAACCCACAACCCAGTCTAACTGATCCAGCATCAGCTGTTAAGCAGGAACAGATTTAAAGTAATCTCAGGCTCTCAGCTGTTAGTCTATGCTTAGCAACAGGCTAATTTCTGCATCCACACTAATGGATGATAAATCTAACATATTGGAAAATGAACAACTGGCAGCAAAATGTTTCACATCTCTGACATAGTGCCATATTCAGAGTAAGTCAATCAGTCCATCAGTCAGTTATTCAGTTACTCAATTAGTCTTTAATTTAGTCAGTTCGTCAGGTAGACCATCAGTCAGTCACTCAGTTACTTAGTCAGTTACTCAGTTACAATTTGTCAGTTACTCAGTTAGTCGGTCAGTCATTTACTCAGTCAGTCATTTACTCAGTCGGTCAGTCAGTCACTCAGTTAGTTGGTCAGTTATTCACTCAGTTAGTTGGTCAGTCATTTACCCAGCCAGTCAGTCAGTTACCCAGTTAGTGGGTCAGTTACTCCATTAGTGGGCCAGTTAGTGGGTCAGTCAGTTACTAAGTCAGTCAGTCAGTTACTTATTTAGTGGGTCAATCAGTTACTCCGTTAGTGGGTCAGTCAGCTACTCAGTTAGTCAGTCAGTTACTCCGTTAGTGGGTTAGTCAGCTACTCAGTTAGTGGGTCAGTTAGTGGGTCAGTCAGTTACTCAGTCAGTCAGTCAGTTACTCAGTTAGTGGGTCAATCAGTTACTCAGTCAGTCAGTCAGTTACTCCGTTAGTGGGTCAGTCAGCTACTCAGTCAATCAGTCAGTTACTCAGTTAGTGGGTCAGTCAGTTACTCAGTCAGTCAGTCAGTTACTCCGTTAGTGGGTCAGTCAGCTACTCAGTCAGTCAGTCAGTTACTCAGTTAGTGGGTCAGTCAGTTACTCAGT